>JBBYHO010000002.1:15684303-15703032 GCA_038382025.1 Adansonia gregorii
CAAAGTTGCTTTGATTTTTATTTTGAAACTCTAAACGTGGGCCTTTAATGTGTCTTTTAAGGAGTTAGACCTTTTGTTTATTTTTCTTTCTAAATTCGAAGTGTTTAATCATGCAGTTAACTAATTCTTCATAGTTTGAACTAATCTTTAAATATAGCCTTCGATCCTTGGATTTTCTGTCCCACCATAATTGAATGTTTCTTACAGATCCTTTCTCACTATAAGCATGCAAGCCAAGCTTGTTATTCCTCTAAATACTTATTAATCAGTTAATTAATATAGTTTTGCTTGTAGATTCTATTACTGTTATTACAAGCTAGGAGCTTGAGATAGAAAAATTAACTCCGCCACAATAATTCGATGCATTTGCTGGATTCGTTTGTCGGATGCTAGATTTTGTTGCACAGGCCATAGGTGGTTAGTTGGCCGAAAGCTATAGTATTAACCTACGTATAGGTGCCAATATACTTACTAGCGAACTTTAAGCCCAAGCTCGATGGCTTGGTAGTTGATACCTCTTTTTTAGGCAGTTCTACTTCTTTTAGGTGCAATTGTGGTGGTAGTAGTAATAGGGTCAGTAAGAAGTACGATTTTAAATTTGAGACTTTTAAATTTAATTTGAAACCGATGGAATTTTATTTTATAAATATTTTTATTTATTTAAAAATTAAATTATTTAAATTTATTTGATTAATTTTATTTTATATAGTAAAAATTGAATCTTATTTTTTTTAGGAAATTATTATTTAGACTTGAATTAAAATTGAATTTTTTTTATTAATTAAAAATAATAAAAATATATGTTAAATAAAAGTTTAATCTAGTTTACATAGATGCTTAGGTGATTATTAAGATATTTAAACTATTGAATTTTAAATTTTTTTTTAATTTTTTCAACAAGTTTTGAAGTTCGAAACTTTAGAGCGTGAAACGATCACAAACTAGCAATGTGCTATTAAAGAAAAAGAACATCAAAAAGGGCGTCCAGGAAGGAAAATAAAGAAATAGGAAAAGAAGCTAGGCGTTGGCAAATGGCAATGTCAAAAAAGTAAAGGTATGGCAGTGAGGTGGGTATGGAATAGAATAGAAAGATTTTGACAAATGGGTCCTTCGTGTTTTCCTTTTCCCCTTATTCCAGGGTGACTCAGATGACCAAAGAGGGACAGATTATTCCCTTCAATTCAAATATCTCCTCTTCTTTTACCCTAATTTAATGAACGACCAGGGTTCTTTCCGCAAATCCCTGTCTTTTTAGGAGATCGTCCCGAGTTTCCAGCTCAGTTCTGTCCCATGAAAATATGCACATTCACAGTTCTAAAGCATGCACTTCTTCTTAGCCAAAAACCTTTAAAAAAAAAAAAACACAGGCTTGCATTTCTAATTCCACCATTTTTTAACTTAAATTTGATTATTTGACATAAAGTAGGGAGGACTAGTGCAGCAAAATGATGGGCTGAAGCGGTGGGGTAGGACCCACACGGTTAACCCAGGCCCATGGTTCAATTTGGGTGGGACCAGTCTCACTGCGTTAATGTTCTGACATCAACATCTCCATTTTCTGTCCCTATTGGAGATCTTGGAGTATGTTCTGTCGGCAGCTTAGATTTTATTTACGCCAGTCGTGGAGTATTAGTATTTATCCTCATTCATTCAGTTTTTGCGACAAAGTTTCCATCATTTTATTTATTAGGGCATTAGCTCTCCTTCACATCGAGGGTAAGCTTCACGTTGAGGCTATAAGCTAGAAACTAAGATAAGGCTATCCAAAGTACTTGTTTTCTTCCTTCCAGCTTTCGGTTGCCATACATCATATCAATATAATTCAACCACACGTTGTTTATAATTCTAGGAAATTTTTTTCCTGATTAAATTCTAGCTTAGGTTTTGTTTAATAACATGATTTGATTATATAAAAAACTCTCTTAAGGTTTCAAAGTTATGATCACTGTTACACATTTTTATTCAAATATATTTCTAAATTACAATAATAATACGATATGTCGATATTTGTAATCGTATCAAACATATTCCTGAATTTCAAGGACCGCAAAAATTTTAAGACAGACATTCTTTCAATGAAGTTTTGTTCAGAACATACGGAAAGATGGGTTGGTCATAAAATTATGAGATTTAAATATTGTATCTATATATTATATAGAATTTTACTTACTAACCTTTTAAAGTTATTATATATAATAATATTTTTGTTTAATATATTAACTATTGTAAATAAGATTATTAAATTTTAGATTTAATACGGTATCATTATTCTAAATAATATATTAATTAATCTTAGTAACTGTCCACAGGGTACATGTTAGCCAAATGTTATTATTATATCATGAATGTCGGTTGTATATATCCGCGTGTTCGTGTGTCTTACACAAAGAAATTATCTGCATTTTTCATTTTCTTTATTTATGGTTTTCGATTTTCAGTTTGGTAGCGATAGGCAACTTCGAGTAGATATGGCAATTATCTCAGTTGTTTTTGTCGGCTAGTTTGATGTGCCAATGAGGGTCTACAAGCGATTGGCAAAATTTTCTTGACAATGAGACATATCTACGCATGTGTTGTACTTATTTTCCCTTTCGTTTGGCCATCAACCGTATGCGCACGTGTACGGATAGGAAAGCGTGCCTTTGGTTTAATTCATGAGCGCAAAAATCTTTCATGTTTGTGGAGTAAATGCGATGGGAAAGAATTTACGGAATGATAATGGAGAAAAAGGGTACATTTACTTTTGTTCTTGATTCAATTACATTTTGGTTTTTGCCCAATGCGTAAAATTTGGTGAATTTATTTTGTAGGCCTGGTGGCCAATGGCGATTTCGAGACAAGACCATCGAACGGCTTCCCGAGCGAGGCCATGTCGAATGGGCCCACTGAAATCCCCAGTTGGACAAGGAAAGGCAGGGTGGAGCTGGTGTCGTCGGGTGAAAAAGTGGGCGGTGGGATGCTACTTGTCGTGCCCCGAGGCACGCATGCCGTTAGGTTGGGCAACGACGCGGAGATCAGCCAGGAACTGGCGGTGGAGAAAGGGTCCACGTACGCTGTTACTTTCAGCGCGGCCCGCACTTGTGCGCAGCTGGAGTCATTGAACGTGTCCGTGCCACCTGCATCTCAGACGGTGGACCTGCAAACGTTGTACAACGTGCAAGGGTGGGACCCTTACTCGATTTCTTTCGAGGCGGAGGAGGATAGAGTGCGGTTGCTTTTTAGGAACCCGGGCATGGAAGATGACCCAGAATGTGGGCCCATTATTGATGATATTGCCATCAAGAAACTTGTTGCTCCTGATACGCCCAAAGGTAAGAAACCACACCTTTTTTTTTTTTTTTTTTAAATCTTGATTTTTGTTTCTTTTTATTTTTCATTCGTCTTTTTTCCTTTGGGTCGGACTTTGGAGTTAGGACTTGGTTTTCATATTAATAAAGATTTCTTTTTTCAAGTTTATCCGAAATATTAAAAAAGTTCTGTTCAATTCTAATCCGATCAGATAAAATCATTATTCAAGTCCGTATAAATCTCTTTAAATTTACATAGCAGAGATTGTTTCTTACGTGAAAAGATCGATCCTTTTTAAAATTTATAATAATAATAATAAATGGTCGGGCTAGGTAAAAATGTCAGGTATAATGTTTCAGAGTAGGTTCACTCCTTAAACTAGTATATTTTTCCGAACCTGTGTTTGGGTCCAACGAGAATTTAAAGCTCATTATCCCATGAAAATGGTAATAAATAAAGAGGGGTTACCGGCTCTTTGACTTAGAAGGAGCATATCATTTGGATTCCATTAATGGACCCCCAATGGTGGATCCTACCCCTAGAAATGAAATTTTCTTTTCGGTAGTATGCTATTGTGGACTTTAATGGAGTATCAAGTTTAAAAAAAAAAAGAAAAAAACCTATCGGCTTCGAAGATGTCCTAGTTTCTTTTAGCTAGAAAATGATCCAGGTTACAACTGTGCCAACAGGGATGAAAATCACAGTGAAGCTACCACTCACTACAAATGCAGTACTAATGAGTTGGTCTATGCCATGTCGTGTGCCAGTTGTCAAGTGTGTGCGTGCGCATATATATATATATATATATATATATATATGACAACATCCATATATACTCGAGTTTGTCGTGATCACATAGTTCAACATGCATATGCTTAGCTTTTGATCGAGTTCTCTTTGTTAAAATGCTATGTTTTCTTCAGACAATGCAGTAGTTAATAGTGGGTTTGAGTTTGGTCCTTGGATGTTCCAAAATGTATCCCTTGGTGTCCTGCTCCCAACCAACCTCGATGAGGCGACATCCCCATTACCGGGATGGATGGTCGAATCAAACAGGGCGGTTCGATACATCGACTCCAATCATTATGCAGTCCCAGAAGGCAAACGTGCTATCGAGTTGGTCTCAGGCAAGGAAGGCATCATCTCTCAAATGGTCGAAACCACACCAGACGAGCTATACAGCTTGACCTTCTCTTTGGGCCATGCTAGGGACAAATGCAAGGAACCACTGGCTGTCATGGCCTTTGCAGGAGATCAGGCACAAAATTTTCACTACACTCCTGTCTCTAACTCCACCTTCCAAGTTGCTAGCGTCAACTTCACAGCCAAGGCCGACAGGACACGGATCGCCTTCTACAGCGTGTATTACAATACCAGAACCGATGACATGAGCTCGCTTTGTGGGCCAGTGGTGGACGATGTTCGGGTCTGGTTTTCAAGGTCCAGCAGGAATGAGGTCCGAATATTGCTAGGGCTTGGACTTGCTCTTTGGGCTTACCTTCTGGTTTTGGTTTAGAGTTGAATAACTTAGGCTATGCATTCTATTACATATATATGCAAGGCTTTAGTCCAAGGCATCGTAATTGCCAGCAAAGGCGAAAATATCCCAAAGTTTCCATTGTATGTCATCTCCTTGGTTTGATATTCGCGTTGATAAATGAAAATGGCTTAAGTTGCATTTTCTGATTTTCTTTTTATTAAAGCAATGTTAACCCAAAGATTTCCTTGAATCCAACGCTCTATGCCGTAAGAAGCGTAAAAAGTAGTAGTTTCATGATCCTACTCTCGTATTAAGCTATTAATATATTTAGTTGTGGCTTTGACAGCTAAGATGATCATTTGACCATGTTAAGGTAAAATCTCGAGATTCAACATTTTTATAAGTCGATATTTTATTCGTACTTAAAGTTAGAGAGGAATGTTCACATTGTTAATTTGTCTTCATGATTCCGGTTCTACCCATGTTCAAGTGCAAGTCATTTGACACGGTAATATATCATGTTACCGTATGCAATTTTCTTTTCATTTTTGTTTGGGTGTCAAGAAAATCCAAGTTAGGACTTTCGTCTGATTTGACAAAAACACCCTCGAATTGGTTCAAAGGGAAATTTCCCGTTTCATCATAAAAGGGTATTGGACTGAAGAAACCATTTACCAGAGGGAGCAGGAGAAAAGGAAAGAAAGAGAAGGGGCGGGAGGGTTTTGGTTTATCCTCCGTTTAATAATAACTTTTTCCTTCTCTCTCTCTCTCTCTCTCTCTCTCGCCCTCCAATATGGACAGCCACGTGGAGCCTACTGCTGGTGCCGTTGGGCCCATCACGCACTCTCCGCCGCATGATTCTCTCGATCTCTCTTCCGTCGGATCCCCCGAGCCAGAAGAGGATATCCTATCTCCACCGTCCGAAGAGGATCACGACCATGAGCAAGATCAAGATCAAGATCAAAAACAGAATCACGAGAACTTGTCGGCCGCTGGCGTCCTAACCGAGGATCTAAAAAACAAGATCATTAAGCAGGCAAGGGCACAACATCCTTCTCTTTTGCGTTGTTGGAATTTTAAACCTAGACTATGTTCTGGCTCTTTTTATCTTTTCCTTTGTCTTGTTTTTAATTTTTTTAGATGAATTTTGTTGATCTTTACTTCTTTATTCATATATTTGTCTTTGATTTTGTTTTGTAGGTGGAATATTATTTTAGCGATGAAAATTTGCCAACGGATAAGTATATGATGAGTCTGATTAATAAGAACAAAGAAGGTTTTGGTAAGTAACTAAAATTCTTTGCTTGGTTTTAGTTCTTTTCTTTTTTTTTTTTGTTTTAATTGTTAGCATTAAGAATGTAAGATGCATATACCATCCGTACACTGTGTTGAAGGCCAATTTCACGTTTGACTATATCTAAGAAATCATATAGATGGAGCTATTATGCTTCGACTTGTAGCCTCAATTAGTTTTGCCGTATGGAAATGACCAGTGACCTCACTAATCGCTAAGAAAATGGAATTGATGTGCAAATACCGGAAAAGTCATTAAAGTAGATTCCCTTATATGACACGGATTTTAATTTTGAATTTTCGTCACTGTATAGAACATTTAAGAATGCGGACTTGAATTTGATTTTGAAGTAAGTAACTTATGAATGAACATAGATGATGCATAATTGTTAGTTTGAGAGGATGAATTTGAGAAATAACAACTATACGTCAAATCCTTGAGTTAGTTAATTAATTAAGTTTGTGCTTTTGAGTGAAACCCTGAGAAACTTATGTTTTGGGTTTTCCTTATGCAATGACAAGGTTAGCTGATCATAGAACTTCAGTACAGGGGACATGGAAAGGGCTTGGTAACTGCGTCCAAGTTTCTCTTCCTGTTATTTATCTTGACACTATTTGTTTGTTCAAATGGAAGAAAGAAGCAAGTCTTCTCTTTGCCTATTTTTCTCTCTTGTTCTCTCTTCTGTTTAGCTATGAGGAATTCTACTATACATTATTTCTGAACTTTTGAAATTTCCATAAAAGAAAGCTAAAATGAGCAGGACTGTGTGTCAAATGATTAGAATAAGTTGCATGGCAAGCCAACCGGTAAATTAGTTTAGGTTGGAATCTATCATAAGCATGGACCTATGAGACCCTTTTCCTTGTTATGTGACATATGCATAAGAGATCATTGATATTCTTGCTGTTGTCTAAAAAGCTGTAAAGTCTTAAAACTAGCAGTGTGTGCTTTTTTATTAATTAATCTAAAAGTAAAAGTTAACGTGTACTGGAAATTTCTTTATGCCTTTCTTTTTAACAGAAAATATCCTATCTGGAACTTTTTTTCCCCTATTTTCTAAGCAATAAACGTAGAGGGATACTGCTGAATAGAGTTGATGAAGGTGACGAAATACAACAGGTATTTATGGCAGGTCTCAGCCTCATATTTTCCTGGTGCAGCCCAATTTTAACTGCTGAACACCTGAGGGATGGTTTGACCAAATGAATGGGCAACTTACTGCTTTCTGATTCATTCTTTATCCTTATAATTCCAATTTGACATCTCCTAAAAATTGGTGGCAGCCAAAATTGATCAAGTAGACCTAATATTTTGATCTTATACCCCTCTTTTTCCTTCCTCCTATGTGTTTAGTTCTGGTAATTAGATTAGAAATGGAATTATTCCTCAATTTCCAGCAAAATGGATGTTCACATTTATCTCATTTTTGAATTCCTTCTTGTTACTGCTTTCTGATTCATTCTCTATTCTTATAATCCCAATTTGACATCTCCCAAAACTTGATGGCTGCCAAAGTTGATCAAATAGACCTAATATTTTGATCTTATATCCTTCTTTCCTGTTCCTCCTATGTGTTTAGTTCTGGTAATTAGATTAGAAACAAAATTATTCCTCAATTTCCTGCAAAATGTATATTCACATTTATCTTATTTTTGCATTCCTCCTTTTCACTTTACCTGGAAAATGAAGTTAACCTATCACTTGTAGCTTATGAATATTTGTCCTCTTTTAATGTCTCTAAAATTGTCAAGGACAGTTGCATCCACTTTCAATGTTTTCCTACCCGTGCATATTTATTAATGTTTGTTTTATGGACAATCCAGTGATCAATTGAAAACTCTGCAAGGTGGAGATAGAGTAGACCCCTTAATTTTTGAGCATTGTTGCATGACTATGTTATTTTTTGAAGCGTTGTTTACTTTATTATTATTGTAAGGTTAACCCTTAACGTTTCAGATGGAAATATCGATTCTTATTATCTAGATATTTTATTATTTACATGTATATGGTTTTTTTTCCCTCTTGCAGTTGCCATTCCTGTAATTGCTTCTTTTAGGAAAATGAAAAAACTCACCAGAAGTTACCCATCAATAGTTGCTGCACTCAAAGAGTCTTCCCTACTTGTATGTTTCTAGACTCTCGCTCCTTATAAAGATTTCCCTTTTTCTCTTGGAACAACTGCCCTATGGCTCGGACTTACTGATGTGATATTGATTTCACAGGCTAAAATTCAAAGAGATTTAGAAATTTTGTTTCTTTCTGATATGTAATTTGTAGTTTTATTGAATCTATCAGGTTGTGAGTTCCGATGGGAAGAAGGTGAAGCGCCGCAATCCTCTTTTGTCCATTGAGGTCAGGGACCCAAAGGTATTTTTCCAGTGGAATTTAATGGCTTCATTTTTCTATCTGTATCTTTAATTTTGTAACATCTAATTTGTGGACCCTAGTTATTCACTGTTTTGGTAGAAAATCTTCCAGAGGATCATTCAGTGGAGAACATTCGGAGGATCTTTGGTGAAGTTGGACGGTATGCTTTTTTCTTAAAATGAAAACATGCTCATTCCCTCTTCTTGCTATTGTGTATGAGGTCTATGCTTCCTCGTTTAAATGATTGTAGATTTCTTTCTGAATTTTCAGCATAAAGAACATATCGGTTCGCGATCCACATGCTGTGGAAGAGTCAAAGAAAAGGGCTAGATCAGATATCCTGATTAGCAGCAAGGTATGGAACTGGTTTCTAACTTGTCAGATATGCTGTGTAATTAATCATTATATAGTCCTTTCCCCTTCTTTTTTCTATTCTAGATTCCTTCTTCTATCAACCTAACAAGTTGTTGTATTGAGATGATATGCCTTCTTGGATATCAAACAGAGCATTGAACTAAATAATCACTGAACAGCTTTTTTGTGTTATTTGTGGTTTATTTGCTATAAATAAATTAGCATATCGGCATGCATTGTGGCATTTGATTAGGTTTATCAGTAAAATTTATGATGTTTAACTTCTGTGACTGTTTTTGAGTTTGGTGTAGATTGTAATTATGACACGGCTTTCTTTATAAGAGCTATCTACAACAGATTTCTTCCTATATTGTCATTATGTGTGAAAACCCTTTGGCTTTATAACACACTGTGTTGTGAATGCTTTCAAGGGCCGTTTCTGAAATGGATTAGATTAGAGAGAAAGAATTCTCACTTCTCAATTGTATTAAAAGTCATTATGAAATATATATATATATATATATATTTATGGTTTGAGTGGTTAGGCAAAGCCCAAGTGTAATGATTGTTTTGCTGGTTTATACTTCTAGACTTTTTTGGTTAGCTTAAGCTACTCCTGAATACCTGGTAAGAGATGCCCAAGCTACAAGTATAGTGCACTGTTGAGTATTTTTGAGTTTGTAAAACCTTCTTTGCTTTTTGAAGTTTGTTTTGATGTAGGATAGCTGTGTTGCTTGTTTAATGGTTGTAACTATACTTTCTTTACACGCGTATAGCCTTGTTTATGATCTCTGATTAATTTCCTGTTTTGGATCTAGTTACATGCTCTAGTGGAGTATGAGACTGTGGAGGCTGCTGAAAAAGCTGTAAGTGTCTAGGAAGTCTTATCTCCACTGTATTTTTCTTTTCTTTTTTTTTTTGGGTGATAATTATAATCCACTTTAACTGATATCATGCTGATTAATTTATTAATTGATTTTGAGCGCTTATCTGGTTATTGGATCAGGTGACTACTTTGAATGATGAACACGACTGGAGAAATGGCATGCGGGTTAAGCTTCTGAAGCGAATGGTGATATTCCTGTTTCTTTCACTTTTCTTAGGAATAAACTGGTATTAATGTTTGTTCTCTTGTTATAGGGCAAGTATGGGCAGCGAAAACAAGCTTGGAGGGGATCTGATCCTGGTAAGAACAGCAATGCTCCAACATCTGATCAAATAGGAGATGAGGAGAATAATAATACCTCCAGTGAGCATCATGAAGGTATACCAGATGAAGAGGTATGCTCTATGTTCTTTTTCATCTGTCTGCAAGTTTGTCAACTTGATTGTAAGATTTACTCTCACCCCCATCACAGGCTGAAGTTTCTTTGATAAGCATATCAAAATCAGATTGGAGGTTTTAATTTAAAAATTAACAAAACCAGAAATAAGTTGGTTTCTGGTTCATGAATATACAAGCTTTAATCTGAATTCTGATATGACAAGCCTGAGAGTGTTTATTATTAATAACTATATTAAGACAACAATTCATCCTATTATTTTTTTTATCATTAACAAATAATACGTTCTCGGCAAGTGTGAGTATATGTGGTGAATTGGAAGGGCATTCAACATTATTTATGAAACTTTTAGAGAAACAGTCAAATTAAATGGACGTTGGACATCTTGTTTCTTTTTCATCTTTATTTGGCATAATCGAATTTTCATATTTCACCCTGCAGACTGAGGTAGTACTAGGCAAAGCACCCAGAACTATTCCCTTAGTTTATAGAATATTGATGCGTTGGGAAAATAGTTTTTAAAATATTTATTTGCTTCTGCATTGTAGGGTGGGGAGCATTTGTCTAAGGAGAAAAATGGACTTCGATGTAAAAACAGAGGACGAGCAAGGAAACCCAAAACCCGTGGTACCAATGGACTTGGTATTGGAATAACCACAGCTCTAGCCTTGTGTATTTGCTTTCTTCTTTCCCTATATGACTAGAATTTATTTTAATATTATATATATATATATATTATGTTATGCAGGCCATGGAGGTACATCCTCTTCTCATGTCGAACCATCAAAGCCACCCCCAGGCCCTAGAATGCCTGATGGAACCAGGGGATTCACAATGGGACGCGGACGACCTCTCGTTTCTAAATAGAGTTAGTGACTTGTGCCTCCCCCTGGTGTAATCTTTGCATTTTAGGGTGGTCTTTATTGTGAGTTGTACAGATATGGAAGCTGGACGCGGATTTTCTAATATGGTTTCAATGAAAGGCTTAAGTTCGAAATCCAATGGATTGTTAACTTAAAAAACTGGCATCGATGATGAAATACAACCACCTACGTGGCTCGTGTTTTAAGAATTGGATGTAACTTGATTGTTCGGTGCTTGTTCATTCGGTTGTGTAAGTCAAAGTTGCAAATGGTGATCACCTAATATTTCTTTCTCGACTACCTTCAAAAGCCATTGAGATTATTATTTACGTTTGTAATTCATCGATAAAATCTAACTGGTTTTCAACCGAAAAAAATGTTGGAATATCTTTTATTACCTTACCAACTACTCTTGGCCATGCGTGCCTTAAATTATTTGGATGAGGATTTAGAGAGAGAGAGAGAGAGAGACTCGAAAAGGTAAAGAGGGAGCCGAGGATATTCAAAATGTGTTTTCTTTGGGTTTCGGTCAACGGCGTGTGATCATGTGTTAATAATTCTAAAACTGTGGTATTTTTCTTCTATTATGTTAAATACAAACTTTTTATTAATTCTCAATATTAGAGAAGATTCATTATATTAAATAATTTTTTAAAAAGAAAAGTATATTAAAATTTGGGGAAAAAAAAATCAATACCCAGCCTAACCAACTCAACCAATACGATAAATGCATAAATTTTCAATATTTTTTTTATTATAATATTTGGGCTTGGATGCATCCTTTCTGGGTCAAATTAGTCATAAACTCACTCGTGAACAACCCAGTTTAACCAAACACGGCCCACTTAAAGTCCATTGATTTAAAGGTCTCGTTCACGTTCTCAATGGGCGCGTCCCTCCTGAAACACAGCAGTCTCCACGTCTTCGGTGTTTACGAAGTTGTATCTGTTTTTTTTTGGGTCATCTCCCATTTTCTGCTAATCACTTGAATGTATGTTATTCTCGAATGGCCTCTGATCTCTCCGTCAAATGAAAATTTTCGATCTCATATTTTGTTTTTTTGTTTTTTGGGCTCTAGACAATCATGGGATCTCATTCCTCGTCTTTAAATGTATACCATTTCTCTTCCTTGGGACTCTCTCGATTCTCAAAACGACATATCTCTGTCCCCGTTTCATCTTACGTCACGTTCCTTTCATCTGCCGGGCTTCGCATTCCTACTGCTTCTAGTTTCTACTCTTCTCTCAAGTTGCAGTTAAAACTATCAAAAAATGTACAAAAGCGAAGGCGACGATCCCGACACGATCTCGTTAGAGTTAACGCAATGGATGAGGTAAGTAATAACATTGTCGTGCTTTGTGATGATTTGGTTTCTTAAATGATTTTTTTATTATATTTATGATTGGGTTTTTTTTATTCTTTTAGGACTCAATGGGAATTTCTTCGTTTGATGACTGGGTTGTTGACGATTCGATGGCAGCATATATGTTTTCGTCATCAAGTGATGGAGAGGATAGCAATGGGGAAATCGTATTAAACCCTTTGACTGAGGTGGATTTGCCTCCTGTCAAAGTCTCAACTGATGAAGCTGTAACCTCGACTGCCCGTCGGCTTGCGTTGATTGCAAGAGGCCAGAAAAGACACAGGCAAGCTCTTTTAGGAATTTGCTGACTTACGAACTTCATATTAGTAGTTGGTTCTACAGAAATTAATATCCTTTTAAAGCCTCTCGTTGAAAGTTTGCCTAAATTAATTTCAGGATATTCCCTGGGCTGGTAATCAACTTGGCCCTTATAATCTTCCTGACAATGGTTCTTTTACTTGTGGATTGGTGTGGATGGAAAATTGTCAGGCTACCCTTGGCTCCATTCTACTTAACCTCCCCATTTTTCATATCTTTGATCTTAGCATCATGTGCTGGTTATATTTGTGTCCCGTTGCTTAAAACTCTAAAGTTCCATCAAATACTTAGGAAAGAAGGGCTTGCCAGACATTCGAGAAAGAAAAGGACCCCGACGATGGGTGGACTTTTTTTTATACCAGCTGGTGTATCTGTTGCGAAATTCGTAACCAGCGTTTCTTCTGTTGAAGTTGCCGCCGCTGCTGCTGCAACATTAGCATTTGCTGCAATTGGACTAGTTGACGACATCTTAAGCCTCATCAAGGAACGGAATAGTGGCTTATCTCCATGGTTAAGACTACTTTTGGAGGTAGCTACTTATTTTGCTTGCCTCTCTTTTTTAATCATGTATGCTTCATCCTCGTTGCCTTGGGAGTTCATTTTTACTCCTGTTATTTCACTAATTTCAAGCTGTTGGTCATTACAGGCAATTGTTGGGATTTGGTTTTCATTTTGGTTGGATGCTACAAGTTTGTCGTCACCCTATGGCATGTATATCTTCTTGTAACTAATCTGAATCACATTTATCTGATGGTAACTCACATATCTATTCTTGTACCAGAAAATTTATGACAAATATAAAGCATCCTTAACTTTTCATTTGAAAAAATATTTAGGTTAAACTGATCTTATCGAAGTTCTTCAATGGAAAACAATGATATATATTCCATTGTTTTTTTAATATGAGATAGTAAATCTTTTTCTTTCTCATTATACACAGAACACAATTTTAAAAGTTCAGATACTATCCCAGTGAAGGAGATTTATAATATAAGAGCTGTTACGGTGCGTTGTTGCACTTGTTTAGACGAATATCAATATGGTTGTGTCAGCTCATTAATTTTGTTCATTGAATTCTTATTTTTTCTGGAACGCAATTTTAAAAATTATATATTACCCACTTTCTTGTCAATCAATGGTCTTTAATTAATGATTGCTTGATTAATAAAACTACCATTTGGTTTTTCACACTTCTTCTCCCATTGCTTCAGTTCCTAGTATAGACTCTCCTTTAATGACCACACTACTTCTTGTTATCTTTTTTTCTCATGTGATGTTTCTGGTTTTCTCTCAGACCATTTTATAACTTTTTAACACAGGAAAATGTTAGTTCCTCTACCTGCGCCACTGGGCCTTGTGTTCTTGGGAAAATTTTACCTATTGTTGACTTCAACTTGTTTCGTTTCCATGGGAAATGGGGTTAACTTAACAGATGGTCTGGATGGTCTGGCTGGAGGGACTGCTGCATTAGCTTTTATTGGAATGTCAGTTGCAGCGTTTCCAATATGCCCTGGTTAGTATAGATTTCTTTTGAACAAGCAATATAATTATTTGGAAGAAAGGAGGGGAATTTTCTCTATTCTCTGGAAAATGCCACATAGCTTTTTCTGAAATCCCACATTTACTTGTTTTGTCTGTTTGCATTTCATTTATTGGCCATTGCAACAGTAACATTTTCAAGTCACATGATTGCACTTTTGAGTTGCATCATCTGGATGACATGTGCAGGACAGTATTTTAAAGCTTAATCCTTGAATTTTGTTGAAGTTTTTTTGACCTCTTCCGTTGTTTTCCATCTTTTCATAACATTAAAATGTTATTGTTGCAATGACCAATTTGTCCATCTTATTGAAACGCTAAAAATATGATTATAATGTTAAATCTTTGGTTGTGAATTTTAATCTTCTTTTATGCTTTTACAAATGTTACCTTGCTGTCATTTGCTGTATCCTTTTTCAACGCTAAATGTTACTTTTCAATCCTGATCAGAACTTGCTATATTTGGAGCATCAATGGCCGGGGCCTGCGTCGGTTTTCTTTTGCACAACCAGTGCAAAGCATCTGTATTTATGGGTGATACTGGATCATTGGCACTTGGTGGCGCGTTAGCTGCAATGGCTGCTTGTACTGGAATGTTCTTCCCCTTATTCATTTCATCTGGTTTCTTTGTTTTGGAAGCATCATCAGTTATTATGCAGATATGCTATGTCAGTTAAATGTCAGAATCTCCTCCAATTTTTTTGAAAAACTAACAAATACAAAAGGTAAAATCGGCATCACAATACGCTATGTACAGTCGCTTCTAATAATTAATTCGTGAAGCTGTATTTGTTCCAGCAATGTATCATCTAATTGCCATCAGGTACCCCCCGACATTTACCTAACGGTTGCTTATGCTTTTATTTTCATCTAATTTCCAAGTATTTAATAAGATATAAACTTAAAAAGTGCGTAGGACATTGATGTATTATCGGGTCATCTTTCCAAGTTTGTATGTGATAGATCATTGCTCCTTCAACTAAGGATGAATGCCGATGAAAACGTCATTCTTTACACTGCATTCCATTTTCTCAGGTATGATAACTGACTGTATTTGTTAGGTGTTATACTTTAAAGCAACAAAGCAATTGCGGGGAAATGGGCGTCGCTTGTTTAAAATGGCACCTTTCCATCACCGTCTGGAATTATGTGGACGCAAAGAACCTATGATTGTTGCCGGTGCATATGCTGTATCCTGTGTGTTGGCTTTGTTTGCTGCTTACATAGGCCTTATAACGGCATAATAGCTCTCACCATTTTCACCCATCTCCAAAATTTGTTCCCTTAGTTATTATCGTCATTAAAAAAAAAAAGTTATGGAAGGGAAAGTGGTAGGAATTCATGTATCCTTACTGACAATCTTGATATACTTTTTTGACCAAGAGAAGTTAGATTTGTAATATGACCCTTATGAGTCATTGACTCTGAGCCTGTGTGCTGCAGTTTATTTACCTTGGGTGAATGAGACCTCGAAGTTCAGAAGTAGATTGGTTGTAGTTACATCGGCCACTTTTAAACACAATCCCCAAAATATAATACAAAATTAATTTTAATGTATATTTAAAATAAATAAATAAATAAATGGGATGCGGCAGCTTTTTAATCTTTAATCTTTTTGTAAAGTTAAGAAACTTTACTGTGATACTTGATAATAATTTTTTTAATAAACATAAAAATATTGCAATGAACATGATTAACAAGATAAGTGTATTTTATTAAATTTAATTAATATTTTATTTTATGTTTATATTTATATTTAGAATATATATATATATAATATGCTTATATAAGCATAGAAGAATTGTCACGTCTAATTGAAGTTTAGTGCATTTTAAATCCTAAGATGTGACATGTGTATTAGTACCAGCATTTTTACGCCAGTCTCTAAGGTTTTTATATATAATTAAAAATTTTTAAATTCAATTATTAGGTTCATATTAATGGTCTTGATTTTGGGCCGAAGTAAAAGATTTCAAGATTTACCATTGGGCTTACATTTGATATGGGATCTAAGCTTTATCATATAAATTTGGGTCGAGATTTACATTTTTTCCAAGCCCACTGCAATAACACGAACCAATCTAAATACACAACTCGACCCAGCCTTATTTGGGAAGTCTATGGTTTTAATCTGACCCAAAAAAAAAAAGGCTAGTAGTAATAGTACTATATAAGCGACAGAAAACCCTAATTTCCTCTTCTCGTAGGTTGAGCGAAAGAGTAAGAGGGAGGGCCGTGACATTCTTCTGATATCCTCTTTCGTTAGAAATGGTTGCTTTCAGGGTAAGTGGCCAACGCATTCTCTTTTCTTGGATCTTTCTCGCAACCCTTTCGATTTCCCTCTTTTAGGGTCAGAGTTCTGTTATTATTTATCGTTTCAGGTTTTGTTCTTCATAGTCTTTTTGTTGAAATTTGATGGCGATTTTTTTAGGTTATGTTTGGTTTCGATCCAGTGGAATAGATATATTTTTTCATTTGGTTTAGGAAGTTGTTCCTAACTATGGGATAAAAAGCTTCATTTTCTACCGCATTAATAGGTTTTCTTAGCAACCAAGGGGAGGACTACTGCTCTAAGCTGTCTTTGAATTAATATAAGGGAAAAAAAAGGAAGTTTGATTTGATTTTGCTTATTATTGCAGTTTCACCAGTACCAGGTTGTTGGGCGGGCTCTCCCAACAGAGAGCGACGAGCACCCGAAGATTTACAGGATGAAGCTTTGGGCCACCAATGAGGTTCGGGCCAAGTCCAAGTTCTGGTTAGTGATTATTTTCATGGCCATCTGTGATTTCTGGTTAATTTTATTCCCATTTGATTGAACTTGTTGAGGGTTTCTGACATTTGTGTGTCCTTTGAATATTCTTCAGGTACTTCTTGAGGAAGCTGAAGAAGGTTAAGAAGAGCAATGGCCAAGTCCTTGCCATCAATGAGGTATGCACTCAGTGTTATCCATTTGATAATTAACTCGTATCAAGTGATTTATTTTGGGATGATGTGTTGAAATGTGTATGGGAAAAGTATGATTTTCACTGTTTGTTTAATTGTTTTTTTATTAGCTAGGGCTGTGTTTCTATTTTGTGTGAATTGCCAACATTTAGCTTATGTCTCTGCAGTTTAGATGGGGATTAATGTTTGATAAGTTAATTTGTCCTGTGAGAAGCATCGAAATTAGATAACCAAGAAACATCTAGTCTTAAGGCTGTAATGCCAAATTTGTTTACACTTAAAAGAATTTCATACATCCTGAATACCAAATTCTGGTCTTAAATGCTGTCCACTTTTCTTTGTAGAAAGCTACTCTTGGTAGCTTTGGTATCATGTTCATCTTTGTTTTTTTTCCATTGAATGATTGACTTGGTCGCATGATTTTTTGGGGCTACATATTTAAGACCATGAGATCTAAATTGGTTTGAAATTTTTTATTATAAGATGCTGCCAACAAGTTTTAAATTTTACTTCTTGTGATCTCCTAGCTCTTTTCTTTGCCTGTTGATCAGAAATCATTTACTACCTCTATTGTGGGTTCTTCGGAAAAAGAAAAGCTCTAGTGATTGCATATTGATTATCTGATCCTTAAAGGAAACTTGATTTGACACATTCTTTAATTTTCTTTTCAATGCCCCTCGTCTAAATTAAATTCTCTGCAGATTTTTGAGAAGAATCCTACCAAGATCAAGAATTATGGTATCTGGCTTCGCTATCAAAGCCGTACTGGTTATCACAACATGTACAAGGAGTACCGCGACACTACATTGAATGGAGCTGTGGAACAGATGTACAACGAGATGGCATCTCGCCACAGAGTGAGGTTCCCTTGCATCCAGATTATCAAGACTGCAACTATCCCAGCTAAGCTATGCAAGAGAGACAGCACTAAGCAGTTCCACAACTCCAAAATCAAGTTCCCGTTGGTGTTCAAGAAGGTGAGGCCACCTACCAGGAAGCTGAAGACAACCTACAAGGCATCAAGGCCCAACTTGTTTATGTAATCTCTCATTTGATAAAAGGAGAGAGTTAAAGGTGATTCTGGTTCTAAAATTTTTGGTAGCGAACATCTATCAATCAGTTTGTTGTTCGGATATTGTTTTCCTTTGAAGTCTAGGCTGTCAGACAGGTCAAACATGGTTTGTTTGGGTTTCATCATCTCATTTTCTTTACTCCTAAATGCTCTTATGCTATTGTGATTGTCATTTCTCGTTCATATTAATTATAATTTATAATGTTTGAATTCTTCTGGGTAGGTTTAGATTTCTCAAGGCAACTTGCTATTTTTAAATTGTCAAAAAAAGAACATTCTACTACAGTCATAATACAATTTATTTAAAGGTCGCACCGTCAAATTAGGCCCTTGCATGTTAGGAGAGGGAATTGGATCTGTCATAGATAGACTTTGATGATTTGGAGAAAAAGTTACCCTTATAAATTTAGACGGACGCGGAACGGATGTCATATATTCCTGCTAGAATTCTTTGCGGCGTGGGTGTAAATTGCTTTTAAGCAGAAATGTTATCTAGACGCGGGATAGCTAAATGTGTTCAATTCTACATATATACACACACACACACACACACACACACACACAC
>JBBYHO010000002.1:15714315-15724638 GCA_038382025.1 Adansonia gregorii
TAGCCTACAGTAATATTTAATTATAGTCAATTTTTTTAAGTGGCAATTTAGCAATATAATGAATAATAATATCCATTAATACATAAGTTATCCAAAAAGGAATTATATATTGACAGGGAAATGGTCCAGCTGATGCTGCTATCTTCTTTATGTGTATTCTCCACCAAAAAGCAAGAAAATTACAACAAAAATGCCAACTAAACCCCAGCCAAACTTAAATTATTTAAGCAATGTCCTACTTAATTTATACTTTTAGGCTCCTAGCCACTCTACTTGTACGTTAAATTATGCCTTAAAGGTTCCTATAACATGTACATTTATCAATCTAAAGAAATCTTCAAGGTGATTAACATGGTCTTCCATTTCTAATTGAAAATGGCTTTGGCATTGATTAGGGGAGATTTACAGCTTCATTTTAAAATGGAGTAATAAACATTGAAGGACAGCGAAGATGATAGTCAAAAGAAGATAAAGTTTCCATTAATAATTCAACCAAAAACCGAATACCTAATGCTGAAAACAATTTCATATGATACAAGATTAGATTATCCTCACTAGGAAGTGGGAATTAGCAAAAACTTGCCTGGAATAACTATATATTTAAATCAACTCCAATTATCATGATGGTAAACAATATTGTATAATTAGTATGGCTTTATATAGTCAGTCCAGGCTGGTGTAGAGTTTACATTAGGGGAAAAAAAATAGCTGACAACACACTGCTTCAAATGATTTTGTTTGGGGTTAAACCAACAAAATATAGCTGGCAAATAATTGATTATTAGCATAAGCTTTCACTATAAAAAGGCATTTGAAATCTCTCAATTACAGTCATGCGCAAAAAGATTCACTTCAATAGCTTCTCTCACTTTGTAATTCTTAAAGAGTGGTTCTGTTGTTTAGCTGAGTTGCTCAGAAATGGTGGGCAGCAAAATTGCCATGATTTTGATTGCCTGCGTGATCACGGTTTTTGCTGTTTTTGGCAGTGGAGCCTCAGCTTTGAGGGAAGATCAAGGGGCGATTGCACCATCTCCGATGGAAAGTGCGGAAGTGGCTCTGGGTGTTCCTGCCACACTAGCTGCCCTATCTTGTATGGCTGCATGGTTCGTTTCAAGTTAACTCCTTTGTATTTCCCTTTTAATTCCTCGGTGGATATTGTACAAACCCTCTTTTTTTTTTCCCCCTTTCTCAAGTTCTGTTGGTTGATTGCTTGAGTTCATTTTTCCAAGCAACTGATATTATGGACGGTGGAGACTGAAAATTTAATTTTTCTTCTGAAGTAATTCAATGTTAATAAAATCTTGATTTATTATCTTTCCCTCCCTACTGTAGAAACATATTTTTCAAGGTCAACAACTTGTGCCATTTGTTCTGATTATATGGCCTGTGGGGAACAAAAAACTACTTTGTCAAATTATCTTGATCACATTTAACTCCCTACCAATACATTGGATGATTAGCAGAAATTAGTGAAGTCAGTGATTATGGTTTATGAAGAATAAACGAGTTTTGAACTTTGAACAGCAAAATAAAAAGGGTTTTTGAACTTCTTTGGTGTTTGCTTGATTGACTTCTAAAAGATTAATAATATTTACACAATTTATTAGAGTAGCTTTACCTTCAATCTGTTCTTCAATTGTCCCAACTCTCACCAAATTAATAATAAATCAATGAAACAACGCGGTTAATTGCATGGAATTCTGAGTGTAGATGCTCAGAATTAGATCCACAGAGTAACCATTGAATCATAAACTCCAAATTCCAAAAGTCAATACCTAACAAAGTAATTCATTAAAGCATTTGTGAATTATCATCATATGTCAAACAACTGAGGATCTGAAGTTATTGCGTCTTCACTTGCAGATGCAATTCAGCGTAATTCTCGGTTCAACTTTCAGCTACTAAAGCCAACAGTCATTCCTATTAAGGCAATCTTAGGATAAATCATGAGCGGTGCAAACCATTCCAAAATGACCCGGATCTATCGCAATCCCACAATGCCGCATCTGCTTAACAGAAAGCAGCTCCCTGCCTGTTTAGGTCAATCCAGGTCTTCCCTTGCATCTCATACTATCATATGCACTGTTTCGCCAGCTATCATCAATATATTATCATCTTGCAGTTTCTGAATTGTGAAAAACAAATAACTATTAGTACATAGCCTTCCTATATTTTAAGCATGTTGGAATAAAAAACATGTAAGCTTGTCGTGTGA
The DNA here is from genome assembly GCA_038382025.1 of Adansonia gregorii. Taxonomy (NCBI): domain Eukaryota; kingdom Viridiplantae; phylum Streptophyta; class Magnoliopsida; order Malvales; family Malvaceae; genus Adansonia; species Adansonia gregorii. The sequence continues at coordinate 15,716,531 of JBBYHO010000002.1, forward strand.
ACAAATGGGTATGAGCTTCAAAATATTATACCAAGAATGGAGAAAAAGATGTTTCATTCATCATTAGGAATATTAAAACTTCATATCAATATTCCCATAGCAACAAACATATGTCAACATTACCTCCAATATAGTCATGATCTCTGCCCTTCTGTAACGGCCATCTGCTCCGGTGTTGACAATATCCTCTACTTCTGCAATAGATATAGTATCCTTGTGGTTCGCACGCATATGCTGACCAAATATAGCTTTAAATGCTTCCATTCTGCAATCCATCAGCAAGGAGATACAAAAAGAATTTAAAGTTAACCTGTGAAACAATAGAGTAGAGCTGATTTTGGGGGGAAAAAAAAAGGAAAAAAAAACGTGTTAACTTGTAAATGAAGTGTTTTTTAGGACTCAGACCTTTCAAGAGAGTCGGTGGCAGTGGGCTGCTGGGCTGTTGGAGGATCATCTACTTCCATAGCATCACTAGTTGGGCTAATTAAAGCAAAAGAGGTCAACCACATCAGATTAAAGTTTATAAAAGGAAAAGGAAGTATCTACACTATAAAAATAATTAAACTACTTATAAGCAATATTTATTTGTAAATTGTAAGCAAACATGGATTTGTAAAATCCACATTATTTGAACGCTTAACGCATGCTCACCCTTGACGATCAGTTCTGCGTTTTCTTGCTTCTTCTCTGTTTCGTTCTTGTTCACGCTCCTCCATCTCTGTCAATTCTTTATGATAAATAGCAAAATTTAGAACTTTCAGAGCAGCTTCAACATCAACCTTTGTAACCTGCCATGCTAAATCATCAAGCTATAGAAGTATGAAAAAAAAATGCATAAACACAAGTGCATATAAAAGGATGTATAATGAAACAGCCACAAGCAAGGGCCAAGCATGCCATTTAAAGACACATAAACATGAAATCACCATAATAATTTTGGTCACAGTTGATCCCAAAGAATAAGATTGAATTTAAAGAGTAATAGAAGCAAGTTTCAAAAAAAAATCTACTACAAACAGGGACAGGAATCCCAAGCTATTGCTTTACGGGAAATGGCTTCTTTCTTTTTAAGAAATGATTACCTTTCTGCTTAACTTCAACTTTGCATGAGCAGTTGACAGTCGAATTATGGTTTCCAAGGTTCTAGCTGTGATTGGAAGGGTTCCACCAGTCTGCTACCAATCACGGTATTAGAATTACAAATTGAGGTAAGTATAACAAGGTTATTTGTTGACTGATTACAAAAGCAAACCTTTGCATTTGAACTGGCATTTCTTAGCTCTGCATAAGCTGTTGCAATGTGTTCTGAAGCCTGCAGATGAAAATACTTTAGAGTAAGCCCTGGATAAGTAAGTTAACGATGGTTGCGGAGTTAAGTTAACAGGCAATCAAGGTTTCTTCCAGAGAAGATAATACAGAAATAACCACGCACAATATTTATATTAATTGAAACAGAGGAAAGAAGAAGAAAGCAATCAATTCAAATGGCATGTAATATAAATGGATTACTGGACAAATAAATAAATGGTAAAAGAAGAGAATAGCTACAACCTCATCAGTCAGCTCAGGCTGAATCCTGTGCTTTGCGTAATGAATATACTTTTTGAGGAACTTTATTGTAAGTGTATCACGCTTCCGAACTCTTTCTGTTTTTTTCCCATGTAGCATTCGGTTATACTTGACAAAAACAGATGAGTCAGCATCAGCTTCATCTTCTCTTCCATATCTTGAACTTCCATCAAGAGCTGCCTCGCCTGCATTATTAGTTACCTTAGTCAGTATATGTACCACAAGTCTTTAAGCACACAAGGAAACTTTTTGCCTACCTCCATCAATAGCAGAGCGAAAACGGTGCATTCTCAAGACATGTTCAGAGATTTGACGATCAATATCAGCATCCATTTGATCCAATACAATAAAGAGTAAATCAAAACGAGAAAGCAAAGAGTCTGGAAGTCCAATGTTCTTTGTTGGAGTCAATGAACGATCATACTGCATATTCAACCAACAACTAGTGTAAACTCAAAAGTTACAACCGTCCTAGTGGAGTGAAAGCGCATCTTAGCAACAAATATACACTTACAGTTCCATATATGGGATTGGCAGCAGCCACTACACTGCATCGAGCGTTCAATGATGCATGGATACCAGCTTTGGCAATAGTTACAGTCTGCTGTTCCATGACTTCGTGTATCGCAACACGATCTTGATCATTCATCTTGTCAAACTCATCAATGCAGACAACACCTCTGTCACCAAGGACCATTGCACCTGCTTCCAGTCTTCTTTCGCCTGATCGTAGAGATATATAATTTTGTTAAAAGCACCAAAACAGGACCATAAGCTGAAATGCTAGAATCAATTGAAAGGCTTTACCTGTTTCTTGATCAGAGGTGACAGCAGCTGTTAAACCAACACCAGAAGAACCTCGACCAGTGGTTGAAATGGCCAAAGGAGCAATGTTCATGATTGCTCTTAAAAGTTGGGATTTTGCTACAGATGGATCTCCAACCATCATCATGTTAATGTCCCTAAAATGTAGCCAGAATTTAGCTTATGTTAAGACTTAAACCATACCAAATCTAAGGGATGGTGACCTAGACTGCATAAGGCATAAAATAAGAAACAAGACATAGCTGAAAGGAAAGAATAACAAGCAGTAGGGCCATTTATTTATCAGATGCAAAGACACCATTAATAAGAGTAGAACTAACCCTCGCAAATGAGTGCCGTTCTTCAAATTCTTCTCCACTCCACCAAGCATCAGTAAAACCACAGCTTTCTTTATCCATGAATGCCCATATATAGAAGGTGCAAGGGAGTTACCAAGTAGGTCAAATGTGTCATCTCTCTCTGCTATCTTCTTGATATTCTTCAAATCTTCAGGACTGTAGATTGGTGCATTGGCCTCTTTGTTGAGCAGAGAGACATTATTGGCTATGAGGACAGTCCTACAGTGGAAAATTGCCCATGCAGAATTGTAAATAGAAAAGAGAAAACTACAAGGAGGATTAAGAATTACATTCAAATGATGCACTACATAAGAGATACCTGAATACACCATTCACGCTACCCTTGCTTTTTCCTGGAAGAGCTTTATATATCCCTACAATAGCCACACGATCTCCAGGCTTGCATGAATCAACCAGGTCATCCTCAACTATGACATCCACGATTCGAGGAAGCTGACCAGGTGCAGCATTCTCAGGAACTTCTTGAATTGATAAGGTCTGATGATCTTTGTATTGGCACAACCCATATTCAGTCACCAATAAGTTGCCATTTTCATCCTGAAACAATTTCCCCATAAGCCAATGCTTAATCCAGTAGCCATACTAATGCAAGGAAATATAAACAGTGGAAATTACCCTAGTAGGATACACAGATCCAGTTGGCAAACCATTATTGGAGGTGATGTCTCGATATTCCCGAACGGTGAAGCTTTCAGTGGTAGGACAAAAATGAACACTTTTAACAACCTTCGGCCTTACCAAAGAACCTAAGTGGAGATAAGTTCATGTTACATATGTAAAAGCAGAACAGTAACCGGAAAAAGCATTGATCAGGAAAATGCCAAACCATATTTCCAGAATTGCAAAAATCATCTACAGTAATTAAAAGTGCCCAAAAGCATTAGGGATTTTCAAGACTCGAAGCATGTTCACACTTTTTACAAAATCACAAATTCAATTTTGACCACATTATATGAACAAATAAATATGCATTTATTATACTTACATATTAGAAAGGGAAAAAAAAAAGGGAGGGAGAGGGGAACGTACATTTGGTGACAATGCCCACGACGCAAACCATTGAGCCAATGAATTCGGAGAGAAGCTCTCTGGGTGTGACGCGGCGAGAAACAAAAGGGCCTTCAAATCCCACATGAAGCATTTCCCCTTCTTTCAAGTACTTTGGGTCAACACTTCTAGCAGCTTCCGTCACCGCATCGCAAAATGGTTGCATATATTCGCTCGGATTCTTTAGAATCCTAAAACCCAGAAAAATAAACAAAAACCCAAATGAGTTTAATTTAAACCAACGCTCAAAAGAGGAAAAAAAGGTAAGAGAAAAAGAGTAACAACCTAGGAGCCAAGTTGTTAAAGGAGTGGAGATCGGAGATGTTGACGACGAGGCGACGGCGCTTGTGATTTATCATAGCCTTGATTTCATCTTGGTAAATCTGAACAATTAATTAGACAAAATTTAAAACCGAAGGTAAAATTAGTAAAAAGGAGAAGAGAGGGGAATGAATATAGATCGATGGAGGAAGAGTACATCTTGAGACAAAAATTGGCTGATATCTTTCTTCCGATCAGCATAATCTTGAGCTCCCAACTCCATTTTTCTTTCACTCTTTTCTATCTTTCCTATTCGACACTACAGTTTTGAGAAGAAAACACCAAACACTATCTCAAATGAGGCTATCGCTTCCCCTTTCTTTTTTTTTTCCCCCCTTCGGTTCTCCTAGAGAGAGAGCGTAGCTTTGGCGGGAACATGTGTGAGGATGACTGGTTTGGCGGGAAATAAGCCGACATTTGTTAACCATAATTGTTTTTTTTTTTTTATAATTAATTAATTTTATAAACAACCTACAGTTATCTGGCATTGTATAATGTATTGATCTTCCCCATGATCTCCATCTTCTTCTTTCCTAAGGGAAAGATGATGACTTGGTTTTGGTGGGATTAAGTCAACAATTCCGTTAAATTTGAAAGCTCGATCAGTCGACTCCATGGCCCAATGGATAAGGCGCTGGTCCACAGAAATTGGGTCCGATCCCCAGTGCAGTCGGGCTTTTTCTTTAAAAAATTGGGCTCCCATGATCCCACCCCATCCCTTGGAATGAATCCCACTTGCTAATTTCAATTTTGCCTTTAATAGAAAATTAAGAAAACAATTTTGTCAGGGTCAATTTTGTCTTTTATGGGAAGAAGGTAAAAAATATTACGACAGCGCTACTGAGAAACGAGGAGAGTTTGATGGAGCCATGTCTGAATATTATCTGCTGTCTATTATCTCCAAAGAAAGTCTTTAATATTTATTTGCGGAACAGCTGCAAAAATAGATAAGCCATAGTCATCTACTGCATCATTTTCTGTGTAAATTACTGCCCGGAGATTGTCCTTACATTATTGCCATGCAGCTTGAAAGTTCATCTGACTATTGTTCACGTAACCATTCGTGATTTTGATGCCTATGGTAGACTGCTTATCGGTTTAGCTGGGCTTGAAAACTTTAAATATCTTTCGTCAAGTAGGGTCAGGAACGGCCGATAGTCCGTTTCAATTTTTTTTCCACTTCCTAAAACTAAAACTTCTCCTGATCCTCTAGTAATTGGAAGGGATCATGTCTTTTTCTGAGTTTGTTTCGTTTATAGAACAATTAATCCAAAATTATCAAAAAAAAAAAAACAAGAACAATTAAATCAAATTGGGCAAAATTACAAAATAAAGACAACTGGAAAATGGCAATTGGATAAAAAAACTATTAGTGTTAGGGAGCTTGCCAACATGGCAACTAAAAAAATCTTTTGTTCAAATCAGAGTATGAGGTGGGCTAAGGTGAAAGAGTTGTAAAATATCCAACTCGTAGCTGGCTTGGTGTTTAGTGGGCTTCGTTTATTTCCAATCTTCCTTACTAAGCGTTCACTTTATTACCTCTTCCAGAAAAAAATTTCTTGTCTCGTACTCTCCTGTAGCAGGCTTACAGCTAAAGTCTGAGTTATGCCATCATTTAGAGCAGGAACTGGTTACATTTTATTGTATTTTGTGTTTGAAAATAAGACAAATACGGCACCCCAAACTCTCAAATGAATACGCTTTCTTCATCTTCACACGTTACCTTGATGCCCAATCTCTCCTGGAAAAGAATGCTGAGATCATGGTCGCCTGGTTTTTGTCTTCACTGACGATTGTTTTTCATCAACACGTAAAGCCACCTGCTCACATCTCACAGATGGAACTAACTATCGCCTGCCTGCTAACCGGTTTAAAGTTCAAACTTCAAAACTATCACCTCAATCTCTACGTTTTTTATTGGGTACCTTTTAAAATACAAGTAGAAAACTGGGGAGGGGCAAAAACATAGATGCTGGTGGCTGTTACACTGTAACTTCAGTTGTTGAGTGGGGGAAATTACCGTTTGAAGGGTGAAGCAGCCCACTAGGAACTTTACAGAGTACTAGTAGAAGGGGATTTTGGTAATCAACCTTTGGGCCTGGCAATTTATTAAGCTGGAACTCTGCTTTGTCTAACACAGACAGTCAGCCAGTTTTGACACTTAATTTACCGAACCATGAGTTGGCAATTCCAATGGCAATTATCGATGCCACTTGCACGTGCAAGTTTTTTTTCTTTTTTCCTGCTGAAAAGATTCTGCGGAATTCAAAAGTAGCTATGTAGCCGGTGAAAGGACGTGGATGAGTAAAAATGGACTTGAAAGTATCGACTACATCAGATCTTTGAACAGTCCCAAGATCCTAGAGGCTCTACCTAAACAAGAGTAGTTGGTTCTGCTCCTAGGCTTTTCCATTTCCCTTTGTCCCGTTTGTTTTGTTTAATTTGGTTTGTAATGGCATTGTCTTCTTTGTTAAAAGTTCCTGCCCTGCTTTTGCATAAACACTAATCGAAAAATCATAACCTGGTGAATTGGGCAACTCTTAAAAGGTTGTCACGGTAATTAGCAAAATTGCTCACGTTTCCTCAGTTGGCTTTAAGGAAAAGAACTTATTCAAAGAAAAATGGAGAAAAATAAAGGCTTAATAATGATCATGGCATTGAAACGGCCTACCACTACAGTCTACCATAATGTCAATCAAAGATTCTGAATTATAAAAGCAAGCAAGACCATGTGCAATTCCATCAATGATTCCAAGCCATCATCATATCAAGTATGAACACTCGGATGGAAACTGAAATTGCCTGAGATCAATATATATACTTGTATAGATGCCATACGGTACTGCGTTCATTTTTTTTGTATTCTTCAGTTACCAAAGAGTAAAATCAAAACTCATGAAACTTCAGAGAACAAACAGAAAGGCGGAAAATGGCAACAAGAACCGAAGTTAATTCCATTAACTACTAACTTTATACATCGATAAACTCAGGCATTAACTTAAAAATTTCCCCAACAAAGGCTGAAGTTACCCAGTTAGCTTTTCTTCCCTGCATTTTCAGTATTCTACCACCCTTTAACAAGTCCTGGAATTCAAAGCTTACAAAATGGACAGCAATTTCTTCTCCATGAAAACCACCATGCAGTCACTTAATTTCCCTCTCAAAACACAGGTTAGAACACAGAATTCAGAATATCACTACAACCAAAACGGGAAAAACAACAAAGATAATAGATACATAGTACATAGACAGATAGAATTTGTCAAAAGTGACAGCCACAACAAAGATAGAAGAAACAGAGAGTAGACACCAAGAAAATAGCCTCTAAAACCGACGCAATCCTGAAAAGCACATCATCAACGAAAGAAAGCTGAATGTTTAGGCTTAGCCTCTTCCACTTGAAAGCAGAACCAAAATACTTCCACCTCCACGACTCCTTCTTGATCAGCCTCTTGAACAACACCCATCTCTTCGTCATACCCATCACTTTCTTTTTATCTTCTTCGGAATCTTTCTTCCTTTTTTTTTTTCTTAGGGGACGGGGGTCCGTGTCTGGAGAAGGGGGAGTTAAGAGGGCAGTTATATATTGAAAAAAAGTTCAGTTTCCCAAAAGGAAAAGGTGGGGAGTGAGGGCATTTTTTTATTTGGAGAGGGCTAGATTTGGTAAACTCTAGAGTTTAGACGACCAACATGCCCGCGTTTTAATGAGTCAAAATCAGACAATGGTACTACTGTTAAAGCGTGGTCTTGCCTAGAATATATATTGCGCTTATTATTAAAAAATAATTAAAATATAATAGAGTATTATTACATAAAATTTTATATAAAATAAATTATTAATATATTAAAATTTATATAAATATATTAATTTAAATATTATGATAATAAAAAAATAAAATAAATAAAATAAAAACACACATATACTAAATTTTGATAGTAGCCATGGAAGAAGCATACAAAAGCGAATTTTAAAATTAGAATTTTTCT
>JBBYHO010000002.1:15729195-15749178 GCA_038382025.1 Adansonia gregorii
TATATAAAAAATAAATTATTAGATTATCAAAATATAAAATATCTTAGATATAATTATGATATTACAAAATACACAAATATGATACCAAAATATAAATTATTATGGTCTTGAAAATAATGTTTCTAATATTTGATATTATGAATTATTTCCATGTATAATTGTTTTTGGACTAATTTCACAAATGACCCTTAAAGTTTAATAAATTTATCAACATGGTACTTTCACTTTAAGAATATCAATTTTAGTACTTAAAGTTTAACTTTATTTGTCATTGTAGTACTTGCCGACAACACTTATAAATATTAGTGATGTGAACTTTATATCCAATAAAAACTTGATATGATACCAGATGTATTAACAAAAAAATAATAAATAAATTTGAAAATATAAATATTTTAATATTGTAATTTTTAAAATAATTTTTTTTAATTTTGCTAAAAAAATCATATATTAATTTTTTTATAGTTTAAAAACTTTTATATTTTGAATATACATATCAAAATACAATTTTAAATATTTTTCTACTTTTAAAATATTTTTATATTTTTTACAAAAATTCATGTATTATTTTTTAAAAAAAACCGCTACATGTCATCATCTAATTAATTAATACGACATCATCACTTTTGTATTTAACAGTGTTAAGGTTTTGTGCTACATTAATAAACAGTTTGATAGTACAAGTACTAAAATCGATATTTTTAAAATAGAGATACCACATTGATAAATTTAATAAACTTCAGAGGTCATTCGTGCTATTAACCCTTGTTTTTTTTTTTTAATATGGAAAATTTTAAATATGTTTCTTAATTTAGGTTATTTTTGCCGTTACAAAACTTTAATATTATTTTGCTGGCACTCTGAGGTTGCGTTTGAGAATTGAATTTCAAAAACTAAAATTTGATTTTTAAAAAGTGTAAATCATATTAAAAAAACATATAAATATAACATTCATGATTATTTTTTAAATTCATGAATTTATTTGATGTCTTTTTAATGATAAATTTGAAAAACCTATTGTCTCTATGAACTTGAAATTTATGATTTTATACATTTCAAATATATATATCAACAGAGTGAATTTTAACTAAGTTATTCATACTATATATATATATATATATTTCATTCTCGCAATTTATATAACAAATAAAATTTAAATTCAAAATTTTAAATTTATATTTTCAAATATATCATTTGAAAAATATCAAAACCAAAATTTATACCAAAACAACATGCCATAGATATGTAATTTACTTTATTTGTCAATTTAACCTAATTAGGAAGCATGATGGTCATGGATTAAGAACTTATTGCTAAACCTAGTAAGTCGTATATTTTGTCATGTAATAATTATGTTTATGACATTTTATATTTACATAAATTTTGATACATTAATAATTCGTGCTATATAGATTCTGATAATGTATCTATGTCATGTTTTAATTATATATGCGTTTTACATTTATATAGTCATATCTAATAATGCTTGGTCTATTATTGGGCTTTTTAAGTGTATTTAACTCTCAGGTAAAATCATCTAAAATAGCTTGTTAAAAGCAAATCTATCAAAAATTTTCATTTTTCATAATTGATATTGTTAGGGTTTGATCTTTAATTATTGAAACAAAAAGTAGTCTAATAATTTTTTTTTATAGTTAAGGCTATCGAAGTTTGATCTTTAATCATTACAACTAAAAGTCTAATATCCTATCAATGGAGGCAAATCCTTCATTCTTATTTTCTTCCCAAATAAAAAAAAAATCATAAAGTTTTGGGGCCATTGACATGCTTCCTATCTGAACTTCTAATAAAATGATAAAAGCTAAAGTATTTTAATGTATTTTTGTGTTTTTGTTTTTTCATTCAAGAATAATAGAAAGCATTTTTCCTTAAAACCAATAAAACTTACGAACTGTGTAATCTTTATTAATCTTATGTTTTTATCAATAATTTTCCCCTTAATTCGTGTTGTCACATAATGTTAAGCAATGTAATCAAATATTAGCCAAAAAAGGGGGGTTGGAGGGGGAGGGGAATCATTGTAGAAACCAATTTTCATGTTAACTCTGTGCTTGTGGAGCTAGCTTTCAATATGAAAAAGTTGCTTTAAGATTTTGGCTTCTTACCTTAATAATTTCTGGAATTTTGGCACTCTTTAAAAGGACTGGAAGGCCTAATTAATCAAAAACTAAATGAATGAAAAACAAAAAAAAAGAGAGAAGAAAAAAAAGTGAATTAAATGCTTAACAGATTTGTTCATGGATTGAGCCAGACTAGATTTAGATCGGGCTTAAATATGATATTAATATTAAATATGTTTGCCTAAACTGGGTCCGGCCGAAAATATGAGCTTCGAATTTTGTCCAAGCCCGCTTATATTTGTAAATAGATAGTCCAAGCCCGTTTAGGCCCATCCGTATTATATTTTTTAAAACTTTATTTTAAAAAAACATATTTTTTTAAATTTAATCTTTATTAATTTAATAATTTTCTTTTATTAAGTTTATAAATATAAATAATTTAACTTAGTTTTTAAAATTTACACTATAATATTATATATGTATTATTTGTATGACAAAAATTACATAATACATAAAATATAAAATAAATATATATAATGCAATAGTAAAATGAGTTGGGCTCGGCCGGGCTCGGGCTTTGAAAGTTGAATCTAAGGCCCGGCTTATTTTTTAATCAGGCTTAATTTTTTTGGCCAAACCCATTTTTCAGGCCTAATATATTTGTTCAAACCCTATCAAATATCAAACGAATCTTCGAATTTGGACGGATAACCCGACTCGTGATCAGGTTTAATGCTTAATACTTCAAATGAATTTATATTTCTTACCATTAATTTATTCAATTCCATGCACAAGGGAGTGTAGCATTAAGACTTAAAAGAGTTACACTAACGCATTTAGTGTGATAAGGAATCTTTTTCACCACCGTATATTTGACAAAATCAAACAGTTTCTATGCAAAAAAAAAAAAAAAATTGTCAATGGAGTCTTATGAAGCATGAAAATTTTATACAGGAATTTTCTACCATTAATTCTGCACATTATATTTAGTTTCTTAATTGCATAGTTGTGTCTGTTGAGAGGGACTGCCATTAATCCCTCAAGTGAAAACTTGCTAGATAATAATTCCTTGCAGAGCTAGCAGCCTTCAAGAAATTTCATTCATTTTAATTATCTGGCCGCAAAACTTAATCTGAAAACTTGAAGGAAGAGAGCGCACATCTATGTGTGTATATATAATATTCCATTGTAATATATTCTTTATTTCCTTAATATGAAAACATTTTGAAGGGTATCCTAGGCTGGAAGTGAAGGGTGTAGCAACATTGCGAATGGAAATTAGATTGAGTCAGAAGTGGTGAGTAACGCTCAAGGTTGAGCTCAAATGTTATTACTCAGCAGTGAACTTTTCTAACAAGCAATAATAGTTATAGCCAATGGATAAAAGACTTTAATAATCACTAGTTTATTGAAAGAAGACAAGCTGATACAGGGATAAATAACATGAAATTGCCATATATGCAGACTGGAAAACTGTAACTGATCATAAACTCGAGGTTGGTTGAGTCTAAGATGATTAAGAAAAAGATAAATAAGAAAGAAAGACTATTTTTTTATCTTTTTCAATTAAGTGTCCTTTTCACGGTGAACAAATAAAGGGCTCCCTTTGATTTCAAGAAAGATGGAAATGAAATTAATTACAGCAAAATAATTCCTGATACAGCTTTGTTTGAGGATTGCTTCTTTCACTAGCTGGTATTCTATGCTCGAAGTTATATTAGTTGCTACCGTTTATATGACTATGACATAATATTCCTTCAGAACAAAGTAATAGTACTGAAAATTGATAATATCACTAAGTAAAGATGAAAAGTTGGCAAGACTTGGAATGAAATCAAGAAAAATGACACCAAGCACGTAAAACGAAATATCTGCTCTCTAATTTCTTGAAAATTTAGAACAATTCAGGCTGTAAGCATGACCTGTTTCTAATGAATGGAATATGATGATGCTATATGTCAATGTCAATACGAAATGAACCTGGTTTTGCTTCTCTACTTAGTTTGCCATGCATGAAAGACTAGTATAATCGTTGGCGCGGACAGGTATACGTAAAAAAATAGATGAAGGCAACCAAATCAATTACAGTGCTAAAAACAAGGTTCTTGGACGCAAACATTGTGTGGAAGTTTTTTTTTCTATCTATATTCCATCACATATGGTCATTAAAGAATTGCTGACTGGAGCTAGCTGTTGCATGTTTCATTTGATCTATAGGAATATGCAACTGAACTTGATTGCTCTAATTTGGCACCGATATCCAGGTTTTTGGACTCAAAAAAACTGTTCCCTTAAGCAAAGTCACGAAGCTTGTTTTGCGCTAGTTATTAAGTAGGACTAATCTTTTTGCAATTAGTCAGTATTTCATCTATATGTACTCTCTCTTGAATAGCATTAATTAGACATTTCGATCAACAAATAGTTCATTTGAAACTCGAAACACAAAATCATTACTTTCAATCAACTTTGAGTCTTGTAAGTATTAACTGAAAATATTCTTAGGTTATAATCAGAGAACTATATACGTAATTATGACATATATACATTTGTATGTATATTAGTGCCAACAAAATGGAATATGTATGTACTTATGTATTCCTTGGTTTTTTTTCTTGTTTATGTGTCCTTTTCGCATTTGGAACATCGTAAAAGAATGATAATTCATCCCAAACTATAAAACCCAAAAGGATTGTTTTACTTGTCATTTACAAATGAATTTGCATTGGATTTAAAAAAATGGGTTAATTACAAATAATTGAGAAAAAATGTGCGTACGTCTATAACTCTAATGCATAAGTATTTTCTTTTTCTTTTTCTTTTGTGGTTTAATTACTAGTACCTTTGTCCTATTCTTGTTTTGATAATTCAACTTTGACAATTATATTTTAAAATGTTATATTAAATTAAAATTTTCTAAATATTTTTTTTTGAAATTTTGAACTCAAAATTAACGAATTTTAATTTTAAACATTTTACTGAAAAAAATTATCAAGGTTGAATTTGATCCAAAAATCAATAAAAATATTATGAGATAAAGAGAATATAATATAGTATTGTCCTACGAATTGGACGCATGGTTGAATCAATGAATGATTGAGTTGTTGACACTTAGAGTTTCCAGTTCCCAATTGTGGTCAGCTCAGTTGCATTCTCTCCATGGTAAGATGCTTGACCTTCCAACCACTTCAATAATACTTTATTTCCATATGTTATTTTGTATGAAAATTATTGCATAGTTCCTCGTGAAAAATGAGAGCAAGTGATAATCTCATATATAAATCATACAATATAATGAACAAAATTCGTCTGAAATGAGAAAACCCTAAATTTTATCTTTTACTGTTATATTCTTTTTATAGATAATTATAGTTTGGTGAAGATGGAATGACCAAATAAACCAAATAAAACACATATAATAGGAAGGCAAAGGCTTTGTTTTCAATTTGCAGAGGAAGAAATGTAATATTAGGAGTCTGCAATGCCTATGCAAATGACAAAGAGAAGATGAAAAAAATGAAATATATATATATATATATATAAAATAAGCAGAAAACAAATTAAAAAGAATGCTTACGATGAAATAAGCTAATTTTTTTTACATAGGGTAAAGTATGGACGTGATGAAATGAAAAATAGAACTAAAACTTCAGATAATCAGCAATCATTGTCGCAGATTATAATAGAAAATGAATTAAGCTAAAAACTTGATATATATATATATATATATATATAAACCTTTGGAAATTCTGGCTTTTGTGTACATTTTATATGCCTAGAAAAAAAAATTGAACGTGTTTAATGATGATGAGAAAAAGGCATTCTAGAAACTGATTCTGCATATTTTGCTTAGGAAAGAAAAAAAGAAAAAAATCCGATTCTGCATTAATCATGAATATTTAAATATGTAACTTAAACCCCAAATCCCAATCAGTATAGCACATGGTCTGCTGAAGCTCTGGTAATTCTAAATACAGACCAGTCTGAAATTTTCTTCATTTGTAATCCAACAACAAAATAAAATTCAATCAAGTATCTCCCAGACATGGAAGATCAATAGAAATTGATGGGTGAGAATTTTTATTTTTTATTTTTACCTTAAAAAAAAAACCCAAAGATCTAATTTCCTTGATAGTTGGGTGTCTATTTTCAGGGGGTATGATAGAATTGGAAAAGGACGAGAGTAATCCTTCGACTAAATTGTTTTACGGGTCAGATTATATGCTCGGTCAAGTATTTCTAGTCGGTATGAATTGGGTTTTAAACAAAACTTATAAAAATTCTAGTCGTCCCAATAAATTACCATTTTAATAATACAAATATTTTTATTTAAAATTTATTATAAAATATATAAAATATTAATATCAAAATAATATTTTAAAATTATTATAAATAGTAAAACGGTCATTAGATTAATTCGGTTCATGGATATGTTTACCTGAGAGTAATATTGATGGATTTTGATTCCATTAATCAAGGTTAAGAACTTTAATCTCTTATATAATTCTAGGGAAGAATTAAAAATGAAAACAAAAAATGGCAATAATTTTACAGTTCCCACTAATTTCTCTTCATTTACCTAATTTTAATCAATCAACCGTTCAATTTTCAAATGTGGATCCACATGCCACGGCACACATTAATTAATTTCAACAAAAGAAGAGACATATATATATATATATAATTACACATTTTTAATTCAAAAAAAGGAAACAAATTTCATAATTACAAATTAGAAGAATAAAATAATTATTCTAATTTAAATAAAGTCATGCTACTTATGCCATTAATTTTTTCCCCAAATATTTCTGAATGTAATTATTGTAAAATTTAAAATTAATTTATCAATTCATAAGTAAGTTAATTGTTTTTTATATAAAAAAAACATTACAATAAAATAACAAAATCTAATATTAAGAAGAAAAAAAAGAAAAAGAAGAAAGTGAAAATACATAAAAATGTCGTTTTAGTAGCCTAGGAAAGGTCAAAGCTTTAGGTCAAAAAGGGCTCACATACACTCGCAGTCTAATAGTGCTTTGTCTTTTATTTCCTCAACGCTTGAAAGCCACCTGCCCCGCTTGTTTGACATCGACAAATCACCGTATCTTTTTTTTTTTCCACAATCTTCGATCGAAATTCTCCAATTTACCCTCCCAAATAATAACAATACTAAGGGAAAAATCAAAATCTTTGGCCATTCGATTCTATGTTTCTGGAAAAAGAAAAAAAGAAAAACAAGGAAGAGATCTTACACGAAGGATACTCGAAAGATTTAGTTTTTTCAAGCCGCAGACTTCGACCAGAATCGTTTTAGGGTCTTTTTAATCTTTCTTTCTCTGAGTGAAAATAGAGTGAATAATAATAATAAGATAAAACGAGAGAGAGAGGCGCAAATGTTTGATGTAAACGAGGACTCTTGTAGTTTTCCGGGAGAATTAATTGGAGTAAACGTGGCTCTTGCTTGCTTTGATGCCATTATTGCTGTTCTTGCTTTTACTCAGGTTTGTTTGTTTCCTTTGTTAAAAATTATTTTTTTTGGATGTTTTGTGAGTTTTTAATTGATAGTTTATAATAGGGGAGACGCGAGGATAGCAATGTGTTTTTGGATTGTTTTTGATCTTATATTTTAATTATATTATGATTTTATTTTCATTTTTCTTTTGATGATTATAGCAAATTAATAACTTGATAGAATGGGGGAAATGTTGTATTTAATTGATAACTAACTTTGATTTGTTGGCTAATTCAATTGAGATTAATATTGGGAAAGCAATTCAAGATGTTGAACTTAATTGTTGGAATTATCAAAGTGTTAGCTAGTGCTTGATTCAATATAAATTGCCTTTTCCTTATCGATACACAGAGTTACAAGATGTGATGCAATAGTTTGCTTGTTTATTATTATACTGAAAATGAGGGGTGAATTGCTTGCATATTGAAGAAATTTACATTTCTCTAAACCCAAAATGCACTTGATCCTAGCAAGTCATGAATGATGTCTTATGAATGTTTGGTTCCTATGGAATAGGGAGGATCGACCTTTAACTTTTCCATGGGTTCGGTATGCGAAAATTGATTCTGAAAATTGCTGGTAGAGTGAGCTGTGGTTAGCTGACTTGGGTTCTTTTTACCATATGCATAGTTTGGAAGAACAATGTAAATTATGAAGAGATTGAATTCAGCTCTGGACTTTTCAGTTTCCCAAACGTAATTATTGCCAGTCATGGTTATCTCGATATTTGTTGCAACCTTATTTCTTTTTCAATTGATAACTTAGCTACAATTTTATTTTTATTTTTTTAGTTAATTCAACTCCACCTTTTTTCTTGCTACTGTAGTTGTTACCAAAAAGCATAGCTGGTTTGAGCTGCTGTAATTTTGATATCTTTCAAGATTGCATTGCATTCTATTTTATTTTCCCGACATGTTCAAGATCTACTATTTTTGCATTGCATTATACTCTTGTAGCTTGCTATATATATTGGTACTGTTTCGCTGTTATGAAAAATTTATCATTCTGCACTTAGCTGTGTTGGATTTGCGTGTATCAAAGCAGTGAATTTAACATCCATGCACATCATGCATAAGTGGCTGGGTTTACATGTATGTGCTGATAGATATACGTCTTTTTTCTAGATATTAACACCCAGGATAATACTGTACTTCTGAATTCGTTAGTTTGATTCTACTAATATTTATGGGGAGATTATTTCATATTTTTTTTTCTTTCTGTTTTGTTGTTTGTAATGACCATTTATTCTCACCACTTTGTGGTCAGCTAGCACGGATTCACTCACGGAATTCACAGCTAGGATGGACTCGCCAAAAAGTAAGTGTTATGTTGCTTTCTGTAACTTTTTAGTTAAAAGATCTCTATTTGAATGTGAACTAATTCATAGGCTAGCTAGTTTAACAAAATGTCATCAGACCAGCTAGTCGAGTGGGGACTAGCACCTTGATCTGATCAGTGTGAGTCATCTGACCCCTTAAGGCAGAGCCTGGTGAAATTGTCTGAACATGAAGGAATATTGATGACTCTTCTGACTCTGCTTGAACTTGGAGAAGCGGATAGGCTGAAATTAAATTGCAGCTGCAGCATGCATCAGTTCTAAAAGTTTTGGGCCCCAGATAGTATGCCTTGCAAGAGAAATTTATTTGGCCAACATCCCATGGAATTCAACTTTTTCACAAGTGTCTTGCTTATTCTTGTAATTTCTACAATTCTCTCAAGTATCAGAAGAATTATTGTGTATTCCTCAAACAGTGGCAGAAAACTCACAGTTGGACTCCTGTACTTTTTTTAATCTTGTAAGTTTGTATGCAATGAGGAAAGTGTGATAGAACATTAAATATTTACTAAAAATTTGCAATGAATTGTTTAGTGACCAAGCTTGGAAACTAGGAATCTTAATTGAGTAACAATACAGTTAGATCATTAATCTATTATCTGGCCTTGTACTGGGATTATTAGGAAACACGCTGTACTACAGTGGAATTAGTGGAATGGAGAAAAGAGATGATCAAACTTATCTATAGTCTAGTGGAGGCAGATGATGGACTTGGGGTTGAATTCAAGTCAGTATTCACTAAGGTCCATGATTGGTGGGCATATACATAAAGCAAAAGATGTTTGAATATGTTTTATGTTAGTGCTTTTTCTTTCCCTTTTCTCCCCCCACTTTTTTATTTTTTATTTTTCTAAGTCATGCTACATGCAATTTACTATGTTGGTCGGCCAAAAAAAGAGTTACCATGTTGATTTCTATTTCCAAGTGTTTTGGCTTGTTCTTGACCCAAATGAATTTTAACAGGTGTTCCATTTGCTAATCGGGTCTACTAACACTGGTAAGGATTTGTATTTTGCACTTATGTTGATCTTTGGGCCTTCAACGCGTAGCTTGATTTGAATCGCATCTCTTGTTCAAACTGAATTGCCAAATTCTCACCTATCTGCAGGTTACTTCGTTTATTTTGTCTTGACTCTCGTTGCTGCATGTAGAGGGTGGCTATGCTGGTCATGCTCTTGTGGTTTTGTGGCCATGGGTATGTGTAGAGGTTCATAGGACCCTACTTCTTTCTTTCACTGCAGCAGATTAGTATAAGCATTAATTACTGCAAATATCTGTTGCAGCCTTCCCCAGAATTCTATTCTTTGCAACATTTCTTCTACTTTTGTCATTCTGGTATGTTTTCTCTTTAACCAACATGTTTACATTTCTTTGAGTGAAATATGATCATGTATCTTAGAGGACTTTTTCAAATGGAAGGAAAATGTGCTTCCATAATTGGGGATATTTTCAAGAATCAAGATATGCAAAATTTTTTTTTTTTTTGTTAATAGGAAATAGGAAATAGGAAAAAGAAAAGGGAGTGGCTTAATGTCTTAATCGATCAATATACAGGACAGCTTCATTTTTTCTTCTTTTCCCAGGGTCATCCAATGTAATGAAACTGAAGCTTGGTGTTTTCATAAATCAGGATAATATCCTTTGCTAGTTTTAGTTACTTTCCAGTTTTCATATTTTCTTTCAGAGTGAAAATTAGTGTTTCTTCATCAGCTATACCCCATGTCTCTCTGGCGGATTTTTTATAGGGTCGACCTTTGCCACCAGGCAGTTGATGAAGAGGAAGAGGATGATGAACAGGGTTTTCTAGAAGCTTTACTACAAGATTCCTCAAATAGACCAAGGTCATCCATTGCAGATAGTCGCAGAATATGTTATCCTTTCCGTTTAATTCATGTTGGAAGCCGTCAAAAAATAGTGATTCTGGTATAGTGATATAGTTTATTTGTTTCTTATCATGGTTTTCATGTGTAAATATTTTGAATGTCTCTATAATACTTTCCTGTTGTGTCATTTTGTAAAACCTAATGTTTGTGATCTCATTCATTCTGTTTTTATCTGACAGGTAACCGTTCTTGCATTCCTTCTTATGATGACATTTGCTGTGCTAATCTGGATTGGAATGGAAGATAATCCTATTGATTCATCAACTGTGGCTCGGGTATGAACATCTGAGAAGCTATTTTCTTTTGAACTATTGTTGTTTTCATAGAGTACCATCTGTAAGTCTCTGATTGTCAGAGGGAAGGTTTTGGTGGAGATAGTGCTTGCAATTTTTTTTCCTTTTAATTTATTGGTTGGAAATGACAAAAGACTATGAAAACTGTGTTGTGAAGCCAGTAAGTGCTGACTGTCTATCTGATGCAGGTTTATGTTGATCTTATTGCTGCAGCAATACTATTGTTAGGTGGAGCATTAGCATGTTATGGTAAGCAACTAGCATTTTTAATGGACTTTTCTTTTCTTTTCATAATTTTGGTTTTTCTTTTCACATTATTTGAAGATTTGGTCCCTTATTGGGATAACTTTGTGATGGCAAAATATCTTAATATCAGGCTAATCAGATTTATTGGTCCTTATCATTTGCAAACGAAATAGTAGAAGTCACATGTTTTAGCCTCCCATCCATAGTATCTAACAGCATGCGTGTAGATTACTTTGTAGATCCGTATTAAAGCATGAGTCACATTAATTAAAGAAGTTCATTGGCGCTTGTAGTTTAATGGGTGATATGATTTTAGGCTGGCCTAAATGTGTGGAAAAGTTTCTGGTCAGTCTTTTTGATTGATTAACTAATTCATACTTTTTAAGTGCCATCAAAATAGCTGACTTTTATCTTACAAATTGAGATGCTCGTGTATTTATTCTTTCCTTCTCATGTTCAGGGCTCCTATTATGTAAGAAAATGAGGAATGTTAGATCTGAAAGAGCTTCATCTGAGATCTGGAAGGTATTATCTTATTACCCTTTATGCTTTTGTGGCATTGTCTATGGTCTTGTCATTTGATGCATGTATCTTTGTTAAAAATCTGGCGGGCTTTGTAGTTATCTTATTTCTTTGCCTAGTTATTCCATGATGTTGGATTGAGATATATGGTTTATGTAGGTTGCAGGTTTGGCCATTGTATCTGTTCTATGTTTTACATCAAGTGCTTTTGTGGCTCTTTTTACTGATATTCCGGTACAAAGCTCTCTACTGCTTGTTTGTTCCATGTTTTATTTTCGAGCTTCATAACTTAAATTGTGTTTTCATGATTGCAGGTGCTTTATCACTGGCATGAGCTGCATGTAGATGGTGTTTATACTTCTCTTTTACTGATTTTGTATTATTTTATAGGTATTTGATTTGACTTTTCCCTTAAAAGTTTCCAAAGTTTGCTCCAAATAAATAAAGGCTTTTGATTGTCATTTGTCGGTTTTTAGGGTGTGGAATATCCTAAATATTTTGTACCGTTGATCCATATCAAGCATTAATTCTGTATTAGAAATATTTCATGTGTATTTTGATGTTTTCTGAATATTCAGTCTCATCTGGCAATCTGCAGTGATTGAGAACAGGTTCGTGGGAGATAAGTTTGATGGCTATAAGAACCTTCATCTAACCATACTTGAGTAGGCATTTTAAGAGAAATCAGGATATATATCCAGGGAGAAAGTTGTTTAAAACCTGGCAGATTGCATGTAATAAACTTTACATCTTGAAAGAATGACTTGGATGATCTGGGAGGTTGGACAGTTTGGGTTTCCAATTGAGTATGTTGCTCCAAAGTACATAACACTATGGTATTAGACGTGTGCCTTCTGTTATCCATGTACTCTTGTTAGACTGATGAATAATTTTCATGTAAAGGTAGCGAAAATTGTTGTTGCGTGTATATATTATCATTCAAGTGTATTGATAGTTGATACCTGCACTTTGGATGGTATGGTGAAATGACAATTGCCATGGTCACGCCCTGTTGAAGGTTTATCATGACATAGTGAAACATATAAACTCTGCCGCCCTATCCTTTTATGCTCCTGGCTGCCTTACAGAAGACATAGGTCACTGTTTTATGATGTGATGTTGATTTTGCTTTTATAGGTTCATCAGTGCCCTCAGCTTTTGTATTATGGGTCATGAGAGAATTACCACTGATGTCAATAGGTAACGTGCAAGAAGAATCAACAACAGTAACTTTCATTACTGAGAGTTCAGCTGAAATCCACCATCCTCGGAGCTGGACTACCACAGCAAGTTCACAGAATCAGGTTCACATCCCATTTTTGTCTTATTTGTTTATATATTGGGTTTATAAAGAATTTTCTTATTCATTCATATTTCTGTTTCTGTATCAGCCAGATCTTTCAAATTTCACTTATTTTTATATGAGATGTGGTCTTTCTATTGCTACCTGCCCGTAAGGGGAAGTTCTTAGCAAAACATTACCTTTATATGAGATAATACCTCAGAGAGTTCTAATTTAGTCAGGGATTGGTTGGGTACAAAATACTTGTCCATACGCTAACCAATTCATTGGTAGCTGAGAATTAAAAAATGATCTTTTGTGCTGTTGCATGTTCAAAAATGTAAAGATCGGATAATATCTGGGTTCTTTCAGCTCTGGAAAACATCATTCCTCTGATATCTATACAACAATCGGTGATCGCTTAGAGGTGTACTGTCTGTACATATTCACATTGGTAAATAGTCACCAAACCTTGCATCAGTTCAGTATAGCAGAGTTGTTCTTGATTTCTTTACAAAGCCAGTTTAAAATGATAAACGATATATGTGGGGTGTTTTTCTTTTGCCTCTAAGATGTGTTTCTGTAGCAAACCTAATCTTGTATGCGGTTGATATTATTTTATGAACCGCTTGATCTGTTCTTATTTGCTTTTGATTTTATTTTGTGCACCACTGTGACATCTTCCTTATTTGCTTCAATGATGTTAATTAAATATGGTTTTAGGAGATATAGAAAGGACCTTTTGTGACTTGAGCTTCTTCTTAGTGCAGGTATCAAGAGGTAGTCCTATATAATTGCTCTTTGATACAAAATGCATCTGGCTATCTTCCTAAACAGGCAATGTGAGCTTGAAATCGGAACAATTGGATCAAATAAGAGTTTGGATTTGCACAAATGAGCAGTGTTCAACGGGTTGAAATTGCTGACATTACAGGGCAGTCGGAATACGGCCGGAAAGGTTGCCATTGCCACGCTTTGGACATTTTGGAGCATGTAAATAGCAACAGAATGCTAAATGTTTTAATTTTTTGAGGGTCCATTTACCTTCTCATATTTGTCCAATTGTAAAGACATTTGATATGCCACTTTAGCTTCACCACAGTCGGTAGGTATTGAATGGCTTCCTTAATAGATAAAATTAAAGCCATTACGATTGATCAAGGATGCTCACATGTTCCTTATATTTATCGATGGTAAATCTACCAACTACAACCTCCTTCCACCCTTCCCTCTTCATTTTTGCTTATTTGCCAAATGTCTTGCCTTAGGGGGCAATGGCATATCATCCTCATATGTTGGTGGTCATGCCACATGCAGTGAGTCAAAAGCTTTGGTAAGTATTGGTCACTAAATGTATTCTGTTGTAAATGAAGGATTGCCACTTGGAATTGGGATCAAGGGCTGCCCAGAAATGAATGTTTCATCTTAAATTGAATCTATCCGACTTCACACCATTTTTCTCATAATTCAAAACCCATGTTCATCTGTGGGTTAATTTCCTTTTGTTTTTTTTTTTTAACTAAAAATAACTGCAGCCACTGTTTTTTCATTCCGTTGAAATTAAGATTAAAATTGTTTGAAGCTAAGATATTAGCTTGAAATTTTAGTGCTTTTCAAGTTCGTTCCGTAGGCACAATAATCCTCAGTAAGTGGGCTTTTTTCAAGGTAAAAAGTGATGGGTAGCTAAAAGGCCTCAACCTTTTTGACTAAGGACAACATGCTTTGATGTATACTGCCAAAAACTTACCTCAAAGAATTGCCAAAATCATTTGGTTAAACTTCAAGCAACAAATTCTGCTATAAATTTTAAATTTAATTTAATTAATTTATATAAAATAATATTAAATAAGTTTAAAATTGAAATATTCTGATCTTACCGTTCACCGTTGATGGTTGCAGATCATCGAATTAAATCAGTTGGGCAGATGGGCAAATGCAATTAACATTTTACATGTTGGCATAATGATTATGGTATTTCTTGATTTTAGGCATCACTTTCTGAAAATAGCCAGCCTGTTTCCCTAAAAGTAGGCTCCTAGAGAGTCAACTGTTAGCTAGCAGCCCCACCCGCTGCTAGTTGACAACAGGCGTGCATCGTTGGAACCCAATTTGCTTCCCTGTCGCTGTGGGTGCCCAATTTCATAAGGCCATCCTCAGCGTCTTTTGTGGGACTCCCTTTTATTTTTGCAGTGTAGTGCATTATCCTATTCTATATTTACACCATCTATGACTTGATGATGATAAAATGAAAAAATTTTAAAAATAAGCTCATAAAATACTACATATCTTATTTATTATTTAAGTTTTTTTAAATATAATCTACGAAATATAGATCATTTTATTAATTTTATTTCTAAATTTTTTTTCCGCCACCATATAAAATAATTATCCAATTAGTTATATTCAAGTCAAAGATAAAAAAGAGTTCCCTCGTTTCAACTTGATTTGGTCTAATTCCAAACAAACACAACATAAAGATGAGGAAACCGCTTGAATCCTGAATACTCATTACACAGTGGGAAGTGAGTATCCAACTTGACTAGGGAAGTGGGTCCAACAGGCTCGAAACTAGACTTACCTTTCGTATTATTATCATATTATTTTTTTATTTATATTATTTTTCATAATATATCATTATATTTTTATATTATAATTTAATTATATTTTAAATATTTTTTATGACATAATCAAAATTATTAAGTTCATCTCTTTGACAACTCAATTTGACAGGCGTTGAAAAACAGATAGAAAGGTCGTGGCAGTGCGCCGCCAAACAACACTACCTACCATTGGCAGGCTCAAAAGCAGGGATTGTGGGGAAATGAAAACAAACAAAAAGTACCCTGCGATTGCATGCACGGCAATGAGCTCTCATGTCCCTAAGTTATATCAGCACAGAATAATGACAAACATATTTGTGCAAATCTTGCTCAGCTACTGATAACAACGTACACACAAAAACAGGATTACGCACCGCATAAACGTATTGACAGCACACTTCCCCGGATTTCGAACAAATTAATTCCCAAGTATTGTGCCAAGGACGAAAAAAGAAACATGAGAACATCAAAAGAAGCAAAGGACATCAAACAAAGACAGACATGCTCACATTAGGGACTTAACAGAGGTTGATCTGTGATCTCATCTGGGATTTAACAGTACTTAATAACATTTATTCAACAACTCGGTATAAACATAAACAAAGTATGCGAAAATACAGAAATCAGGCAGAGTCACGACTTAGTGAATATTCTTAAGTACATTGCATTAATATCCAAAGCAGCTGCTTGTGCCAAAAAAGATAATGGCAACCAGAAACTTCGTAGTCGTATTACTCAGCCAAACTCCATCCAAGACAACAATAAACGAACTTCAGAAGTTCCAGCAGCAATTCATGCACACAACACAAATATTAATTCTAAATGCCTGCCTTCTTTATTTCTAGACCGCCAACCATCAGAGAGACCAGTTACGGAGGCGGTATGCAACACAGATTAAACTTCTAGAAGGGGAGAAAACCATTACCATGATTGGTTCAATCTCCATTGTTGAAATTCCCAACTCCAAGGTTCTGTACTTCAACCTTTAGAGACTTGAGGTACCTAACAGCTTCTTCAAGAACAGCTACAGTACCCATCTGATCAGCACCCGGAACAATTCCCCTTAATACCTTCACCATTTTCTTCATTTTCAGTCGCTTAATTTCAGGGTCACAAGAGCCAAAACTACCAGAAGACTCCAGAGCGTACGAGCATGAGCTGTTCTTCCTTGGTTTTGACCCGTAAGCGGAGCGAGAATCAGCAGAGTCGCTTTCATAATTTCCAAATGTCCGTGCTGTGCTAACTTCTTCCTCATCGTACTCTACTTGTTCTTCCTCTTCTGAGCTGAGCAGTGCATCAATATCATCCGAATCCTCTTTCAAAGAAGAGAATGTTTCTTTTTCCACATCATTAACATCTTTTCTCTCATACTTGCCATCCATGTAAGTTGCAAATGCGTTTAAAACATTACCATTAAACTTGTTTGTAATAGCAGGATTGAACATGATCTGATTTCTATTATCAGTCTGATTGAAAATAACAAAGTTCTTGGGACAAACCTCTGAGGGTTGAAACTCAATGCCATGGAGGGCTGGCAACGGTTTAGCACATGGAGGAAAAACTGTACTGAAAGCAGATGCAACTGGGATTTGCATGTAATTATTGCCCGCTTGATCTGCAAGTGTGGGCACTGCTTTTGGGGGGCAAAATTGTCGGTCACTTTGCATCTGATTTTCTGCTTAATCAAGAAGCTTAAACTCGGCTCTGAACTTGCAATTATTTGGTTTTTAAGTTGGAAGGTGGTTTATAACTATGAATATGGTAAGACTACAGGCTAAACTAGTGGATAGCCATCACAAAATGACAGAGCTGCCTATCCCAAATTTCCCACAACAATATCAGATGTTTCATTCCTCACAGCCTTACATATAACACAACCAAATGGCAGACTCTCCCAGATCCCAGTTTCCAAGAGTTTTTAAATACCAGACTACGTAACAGGCTTTAGCAACTGACGGAAATACTCGGCCTGTAATAGCAAATAAGAAGCCATTAGAAACATGAAAAATGCACACATAGAATACGTCCAGCAAAAAACAAAAATATACTTTGTCCAATAATCTATATGTACAGAAACTTCATTCGTGCTTGATGTTTTGGAGTAGCTTTTACAAGATCTTTTTCCTAGGAAGCCCATTAATATGGTTTAAAAGTTCATAAGTTTTCTCTATGTCCAGATTCACTGTGCTAACAAACAACAGAAATTACACAACAACAAATAGAAATGGAAAAAGATAGATGAAAAATGTCAGCATTACCCAAATTTGCAGATAACTTCTTTCACTTCACTATAATAACCAAACATATACGCATGTGCCAACAAAAATGTGCTTGGTCTTGTGCATTTTCTAGTGCATTAGCTGTGCCTTGTATGCATTAAAGTGACGGACTTTTCTAATCAGTCAATCGACAAACTAAAAACCAAGAGACATATTCAACCTAATAAAATCACGCTATCACAAATAAGCAATAAAAACATAGCTGACACGTTAAATAGCTATATTTAAGAAAGTTTTTTATGCATTTCCAAGGACACAACCATATATGATAACACAAAGGAACAGCAACGTGCGAAATTCGAAATAGGTCAAGGAAAACAAATTTACCTGACAAACTTGAACTAACTGATAGTATGCAACAAAACCAACGCTCATTTTAATCTTCCCAACTTCCTTGACTGCACGATATCTCTTTATGGTTACTGCAACGTACATTCTCAAGCCTCCAACCTAAAAATTTTCCAATCGCCCGATGAATTGAATCCCTTTTCCAAATTCAATTGAAATTCACCTACAGCAGTAGATAATTCCTTAATAAAATAACCTACAAACACAATGCACATTAGAATTCAAATTTATTTTTTATTTTTTGGTTATTGTGCAAAATTATAACACAAGCAATTAATCATCATCTCTCTGAATTATAACAAATGGAATTAAATTTCATAACAGTTTTAGATTTACATAACTTACCAAAAATAAAATAAAAAAGATTACAGTATGAGAAGAAAGAAAACCACCAAGCGCACAGGATTCACGAAAGGCCACGGCATTTTCTTTATCTTCGGTTTAACCCCAAAGTGGTTTATATTAACAAATAAATCCAAGCTTCTAGCCTGTAAAGAAAAAAAAAAAGAACTAACACTAATTAAAAAAAAATATATGGAAATAGCAGTTAAATCAAATAGAAATACTTATATTACAAAACCAAGGCATCTTCAATTCAAAAAAAAAATTGAGCTAAACGAAAGATCAATAACAATTCAAGCTCAGTGGACCTAAGAATCAAAATGGAAAAAAGAAAAAGTTCAATTGGTAGCAGATAAAAATCCTAGAGAAATGAAAAAGAAAAACAAACATAGCTAAAAATTAAAAACACACACACTTACTTCCATCAAAAGAAAATCACTGTATTTAACAAAAAAATAGTAAATTTCCCAGTATAACTAGAAAATAAATTGCAGATAAAATGGTGACAAGCAAATATACCAGCAAAAATATATAAATATATATATAAATAAGTCAATATATTATCTCATATTTTAGGGGGAAAACATAAATAATCTATAGGTAAAAAATATGAAACTAAGATTACAATGATATCCTTACAAAATAAAAGGTCAAAGAAAGAGAGGTAAATAAATCGAAGGGCTGGAAGCAGTAGTCAGAAAAACAAGTTGAAGAAAAATAGGGGGAAAACTGGACTAACGAAAATCCCTAGATTTGCGCTGAAGAAAGTTGCAGAGGTAATTAAGAGAGTGAAAGTTTAGTTGGGTGAAATTTCTTTGGGTTGTGAGCAATTAATTTTCCGCATTTTTCCAGGGCTTTGTTATTGGGATATGGGCAAGTTTCGGAGTGAAACGCGGTAGGATTTGAGCCGTTGGATTGGGGGCATTTCCGTTCCGTGTAACGCGGAAGGGACAGTGACGGTTGGATGCACGCGTGATAGAGGAGGAAGGTGTGGGGCTCACTAGGTTTGACGATTGTTGCGTATCGTGGAATCGACTCTTCATTTTTCCCCTTCTCCTCAGCCCCTGTGATTTGCTTTTTGGTTTAGCCCTTTTTTCCCCCCAATAATCTTTGGTTATTATTTATCTGATCAAGTGAAAATTATTTTAATTATTATTATTTTTTAATAATAAAAATTATTTATAACTGAATTATAAAAAAATTTAATAATTTTGAACGCATTATAAAGGTATAATATAAAAAAATTAAAAGATAAAAATTAT
>JBBYHO010000002.1:15785057-15798665 GCA_038382025.1 Adansonia gregorii
AATATAAAGCTACACAGCAAAGAGCACAAGGACTCACCGGAACTTACCCCACAATGGCTTTTACTCTCCACAGCACCCTTCTTCGCACCTTCACATAAACAATTGCTGCAAACACTTCCTCCTTCGCAGTACTTGCTTCGCTCCCCTTTATACTTTTTCCACAAAACTGGCGACAACAACTCAACCTCACCCCCCTTATATATTCGCACATCTTCAACCCTTTATCTTTCCCCCTCCCACGTGTCCCCACCATACGCCTCCGCCAACCTGGCACCCTTTCCCCGTTCTGACATGTGTCCTTCTCGCCTTTCCATATCCCCAAAAACACGCCCTTCGAATTCTTCGTCAGGCCACGTGTTCCACTCTCATTCTATCACCCTCGACCTTCCGTATTCTGCCATTATTATAGCATTAATTCTGCCAGTTACAACGTCTCGACTCCTACAAAGGCCCCTACTCACACGTGTCCAAAATGACGAGCCACTTTATGACCGCCATTTTGGACAGCGGGGGGGACAATTGTTATACCTCCATAGTTGGCGACCGCCCCAACTAAAAATCACAGTCGATCGCCATTAATCCTTAAGGTGATCGCCTGATCACGTCTGACACTAATCTGACACCTCTGACAGCGGCTTAAATGCGGAGTTGACATCTACTGAAGGGACAGTCGGCCGGCTGGGCTGACTACTAGACAAATAGCTCGACGTGAGTCACATCACCATCAAATCACCTGTCATTGTGTCTCCACAACACTTATAAAACGGTAAGCAAACTGAGAGGTAAAGGATCTCCCCATTTTCTCTGAATCTCCTTCACTATATTTCTAAAATACTCATATACTGACTTAACCATCGAAGTGAGCTCCAGAGTATCAACTTCGATACTCTTATAACTCTCTTTGTGTTACAAGACCATAAGTGACCTCGATAATTTCTCTTGAATCAATGTTGTAGCCGAGGGTATTTGATTCTAAGTGTAAATGGATAAACGCAGTTGGGAAGAATTGACTTTTGGAATCTGGAAAAATTGGGCATTTATTTTGGTCCTGCCAGCCTGATGGAATGTAGCTAAGACTGGACAATTACATTTTGACATCCACATTCAAGTTAACAGCAAAAGTCAAGGCAACGTGGCCACTGTACGATTGGATTGGCGACAGAGTTTTGGTATGCTGTCAACATCATTGCTTCCGCAAGCAAACACAACATCATTGACTCTCTGACCCAACGGAATCACTTATTTTCCGTCACTGAAAAGTTATGGACACTATTTTTTTTTCCTGCTAAGCCTTTGTATAAATCAATGTCAGGTAACTGCTTGCTATCAACCAGAGCTGAAACAAGAATGTCCAATTGAAATGATTGGTAGATTTTATGTCTGAAATTGATCCTTTGGCTTAGTTCAAGTCCCCACGAAACATCCTGTTAATGTCATGTAATGTAAGACATGGATTGGAGAATGTGGTAGTTTCTTCTAATTTCGATGTCTTGAAGAGGAATATGCCAGACATGGACCGGAGAATGCGGCAGTTTCTTCTAATTTCGATGTCTTGAAGAGGAATATGCCAGAGACACGCGCTTCCACGAAGCGCGCGTGAATTAATTGAGCTAATCAAGGGAATTGATTGGTTGCAAATGGACAAAAAGTAGAAACCTCATCTATTAGATAAGAGAAGAGAAGCAAAGTATCTTAAAATGTGCTAATATTGCACCAAACAAAACTCATTCGGCATATTAAACGTTAGAAATAGAGCATTTTTCACACGACTCGCTATAACTCTAAGCCACCACCAGCTTTATTGTTCAACACAGCATTGCAAAGGAAATACAGTCTGAAAATATAAATATATAATCCATTAAAAGTGGGTCCATGAATTCCATGAATATACAGCCCACAATGAGGCAGAGGCTTCACATTTGAACTAATCATCATCATCAAGAACACTGCGGCGCCTCTGGATCTGTAAAATCAGATAAATAATAGGACAAGATCAAAATAGTTCAAACTGTGAGATTTCTTACTTTAAACAAACGGCAATGTGTAATAACTTACCGTGACTTTGGTCCGTTTAGCTGTTTGGGTGTTTATTTGTTCCAGCAGTGATATAAGCCTCTCCTCAGAAACCTATACATACAAGTTTCAGTTCTTTATCAAGTTAAGCTACAAATGTGGCACTGAGCAATTGCTCCCCTTAATATTATGCATGCAACAAAAAGTAGTTTAATTTCACCATACCTTCTCAACCATCTGACCCATCTGAGCAGCTCTTAGTAGAATATCCTCCACACCCCTAGCCTTCTCAGGTTTCACCAAGGCAATTCGAGCAACTTCACAAGATGCATAGCAGCAAAGAACATAAATGACAATAATTACATGTAGGAGAAAAACAGAGCAGAAAGAGTATGAGTATGAGTATAACCATGTATCCGTAATATCTAGGTATACCACTAAGTCGTTGTACTCTTCTTTCTTGTTTTTAATTCCTTTCTAATTTTTCATAGAAGCGGGAGGGATAGGGGCTGTAATGGCATAAGGGATAGGTCATCGAAGGTTTTTATAATAGCACAAAGGATATATGACCAAAAATTATTATGCGTTGTTTGTACTTGATAGGAGTTTTCTATAAAGAGAAAACTGCATCATACTATGATTCATGCTTTCCATTTTATAACTCAATTAAACCTTCCACCCAAACAATCCTCATGAGGCCCCTGAACCCCGTTTGATTTTCAACACATTTAAATTCAAAAATCTCACACCACTAATTCAAATCTAACCTGTACCTTGACCATCAAAGAGAACAGATCGAATAAAGTTTTTGACAAACAATATATTTAGGAAATCAAGATATTGCCAGGCCCATCCCAGCATCTTTCATTGTAGGACTTCCAATATGTCTCCCACAATTTTTTTTAAGTTCATGCTCAAATAGGTTTTTTTAATATAAATAAATATTTATAAGCACACTTTACCATGCTCCCCAAAGCATAACAAACGCAGATGTTAAACATTTAACAGTCCATTGATATGTCATGAATATAGAAAGTAACATTAAAACTTAAATAGTTAAATAAAACAACTTAGAATAGCAAGCAATCCCTTGATAGAATGCACAGACTAACAAACATATAAGCAATTAACAGCAGATTTCTTGAATAAACTCAAATGGTAAATTGAGATACAAACTTACGTCTTTCACGTGCTTCACTAGACAAAATCTGACTGAGCATCATTTGCCTCCGTTCATCTGCCTCCCTAAATTAATGGCTTTCTCTTGTCAAATTGATGAATTAATTTGATCCCAAAAGAATCTTAAAACATGTATGATTCAGAAACAATATGCATCTACAAGAAACTGACCTCTTGGCATCTTCCTGAGCTTTCTGTTGATCAGGGTTCTGTTGACTCCCCTGTATATCAATAAATTATATTTAGTAACATTAAATTAAAAGCACAGGTGAGCCAATTTAGAATCCATTAATAGGAAGAAATCATAGAAATTAAAATGAAAAGGCATCAATTACCGCCCCATGTCGAGCCATTAGCTCTTGCATCCTTCTTTGTCTAATTGCTTCTAGTTCAGGATCAGCCTACAAAATAAGGAAAATTTTATAGAATCCCCTGGATTTCAAAAACATCAATAAAAAGCAACCTGCCCTACTTATAGTGCACCTTATAATTACAAGGAATGAACATTTAAGAATTAACGAAGTAACCTAAATTTATCACTCTTTTCTTTTACTATGCTGAAATTCATTCGACTATTATTACTCAAATAGAAAAAACAGCAAATTTGAAAGCTTTAATAAATCAAGCACAAACGAAATGTTCAAACAAAGGCAGAAAACAAGAATCGGAGGAGTGAAACCCTAATGAGATATTTGGTTGCCGATAAATTTAGTGAGAAGAGAAGGAAAAATTGAAAAGAATACCATGGATTCGACAGTAATTGGATCTCCTCCTACTACTCCTCCAGAGAGCAGGTTAACGCCTTCTTCACCAGGGAGAGATTTCCGCAAGGTTTAGGTTCAGCTTCAGCTTCAGCACGCAGCACGAGGCGATCTGCATCTGATTTTCTTTTAATTTTTCTCCATTTAAATAGTTAACCAAAAAGAAAAAGGTATTGGGTTTGGCTTGGATGGGCTCAAATTGAGTCTTGCTGCAGTCCAAGTCTCTAAAGACATGATCCAACTTGACCACGACCTATTACTTTCAAATCTAAAATTGTATAGCATATATTTATGTTTTATTAATAAAATATAACTATTATTTTATCGTTTGAATAAATGAGTTTGTTTCTTATGTAATCGTAGTGTTTTATTTTTTTAATTTTTTAAACGTTGTTAAGTAACTATTACATATTTATTTTTCTAAATTATATATTAAAAAGGATTTATTATTATTATTATGATAATCCTATTACTTATAAAATTTAAAAATTTTACTGAGGATTGAGATAATTTATTTTTCTGAATTTGTATGTCAGTTGAGGGAATAAAGATAAAGAAAATATAAAGAAAAAAACAAAACATGGTCCCATTTTTCCTTCATAAAAGAGAAATCCACTTTAGATGATAAATACAAAAAATGGGAGTTTCTTTTCATTGCAAAAAGAATGCAATTCATTAATTGTTGAAAACAACCTGAATGACAAGATTAATTAGGTTAAACCAAAGCTCAATAAGTTTAGATTGTCATTAATTAATTAAATAATTAAAATTTTAAGTCCTAATTAACTATGTTTTTAAATAGCAAGAGGACTAATGGCTTTCTATACATGTTGGCATGTATTAGGGTCAATACTTAGTTGAATCATCAGTATTTTAACATTAATAATCTTAAATTTTTTTTCTTTATTCATTTTGTGAATGTAATCATCACCAAAGCCATTATGAAAGCAAGCAATGTAAAAAGAAAGAACAGAAGCAAATCAAGCAGCTTAAAAAATAAAATATAAAAATAAAATCTTTATTATTCAAAATGAAAACGTATTAGGTTCAAGATTATCAATTTTGTATCAATACTGACGGTCGGTATGTATCGTTTCATAATGGTTAGTATATATCAATTTTGAAGTACAACGGCTTTAGTTTCAATTTGCATCGGTTGTACTAGTAAATAGAAGCATATTTCGATCGTAACAACTGAAAATAATTATATCGACCTGTATATGGCATAAGCTTATAAAAAAGATAGATTGATATTGATATTAAATTTAATGATTATTAAATATAATTATTCATAAATTTAATAAATATTAGATATAATTACTTATAAATTTAAAAATTATTAAAAAAATTAATCTTATTAATTAGACTAGTACTAATTTTTTTATATTTAATGAAATTTTTTTATAATATTATACATAATTAATGAATATATAATATATAAAATTTATTTAATTTTATTTATTTTATATTTAATAATATTTTTATATATAAATTAAAAATATTTAAAAATCAAATAAATATAAAATAATATATCAAAATATATTAATACTATTCATATAAAAATAATATATCTACTGACTGACTCTTGATTAGCATTACCCTTTCTACGTAGACGAGGGTGACAGCTGAGCTCTCCGTGTCCTGATTATTTGTTGTATTTCATAGGCAAAAGTAAAACAATATAAAATCTGCATGAAATTGCTTTGACAAAACCAAGTAGATCCTTAATTCACGTGTCACCTGTTTTTTTTTTCTTTTTTTTTCTCTTACAATATTCTTTATAAATTCATTATAACATATTGTTATGCCCAATTGCCCGTGCCCCGGACATTGCAATATTATTCAATTGCCCGACCCGTATAATTATAAATATTTAAATTAACCCATTTCAAATATAATTTTTTTATATAGACGTCAGATTTAAATTTTAAAAAATTAAAAAAATAAATAGAATAGGACAGTCTTTTCTTTTTTTTTTAGTATCACTTACTAGTTGCTATTGACCCATGCAATTGCAACAAACGCCCCTTTCCATCCATTCCGACATCGGAATCTAGATTTGATTTGCATGAGAGAAGGAGTCTTTGTTTATTATTATTATTTTCCACTTTACTGACTGATAATCCTGGTCGATTCTAACAGGCGGTTCATATTCAATCTACGAGATCAAATCTGAAGCCCCACCCAAAGAGTGTTATGTCAATCCACATCTAATTGAAACCCGAATAGTGCTCCAAGTTAAACCCAAAGCTAATGGATGTAAGAAAGACCCATGTGAAGTACTGAAACTGAGAAGTGAGGATTGAACTTGAAACCAGCTAAAACTTGCCAAAATCAAGACCAGAATTAAGAATCAGACAAAAGTGAAGCACTAAGATCGAGAAAAGAACCCAGAATCAAAGCATCTTAGAGGGAAGAAGTACCGAAGAGGAAGATCAGATACAATGGGTTTCACCATGGGCTTGAACTTCCTCCTTCTCTTAGTCATGGTGGTCACTAACATCCTCTCCCTCTACCATCTCTCTTCCACCGTCCAATCTCCGAAACCTCCCCCGCCTACTCCTGTCCCTGACAACCTCCTTCTCCAGCTGAATACCATACGCGCCACCATTAATCACCTCACGCGCCATAACCCCTCCACAGCCGCCACCACGACCAAACCCACTTCCTCCGTACCTCAAGATCTCATCCTCCACTCCCAGATCGGCCCCATTGCTTCTTCCTGCCACAACCACCCCGACCTTCTCCATAGATACATGAATTACACTCCTTTTTCAACCTGCCCTTATGACCCTGACCTCCAGGAAACCCTTATTCTCAACGGTTGCCACCCACTTCCACGTCGGCGTTGCTTCTCAAGAACCCCATCAAAGCCCCCTTCCTCTCTTCCTCTAAACCCTTTCCCAACTTCCCTCCCTGACTCCTCCGTAATCTGGAATAAATACTCGTGTAAATCTTTTGCCTGTCTTTCACAAAACAACCCCATAGGCTTCGATCTCAACGCTCAACGCTCTTCCCTGCTAAAATACACTTCTGAACTTGACCTTCCCATTAGCCAGTTCATGCAATTGGCTAAGTCAGCTAATTCAGTGATCCGCCTTGGCATTGACATAGGCGGTGGAACTGGAACCTTCGCTGCTATAATGAAAAAATCCTACAACGTTACGATTCTGACTACCACCATGAACGTCAATGCACCTTACAACGAAGCCGTGGCACTAAGAGGGTTGGTTCCTTTACACGTGCCGTTGCAGCAGAGATTCCCGGTTTTCGACGGGACGATGGATCTGGTCCGGTGTGGGAGGGCGGTGAACAGGTGGATACCTGTGTCGGTGATGGAGTTCATGTTTTATGATGTGGATAGAGTGTTGAGAGGAGGAGGATATTTATGGGTGGATCGGTTCTTTAGCAAAGGAGTGGATCTGGAGAAGGTTTATGGGCCGTTGATTGGGAAGCTTGGCTATAAGAAAGTGAAGTGGGCAGTTGCTAATAAGACGGATCCAAGTGGTTTGAAGAATGGGGAAGTTTACTTGACTGCTTTGTTGCAAAAGCCTGTATCAAGATCATGATCGGAATTGAGGATTCATTGAATTTTTTAGGTAAATAATTAACTTCGTTTCTCTAATTTGGTAACCTTGCTTGAATCCCTTTCGCAGTATGGACTAGTAGTTTTGGGTGACTTTGTATTGTTTATGAGAAATATGAAAACTTTTTCCCTTTTTAGGAGTTTAAAACACTTTGCATATCACTGCATTTTTATTGCATTTTTTGGGTTGGGTGGTTATTTGATCCAAGGTGAATGTGAGGCATATTCATGGTGTATAAATAGTGACATGATCCTAGTAGTTGAAGACTTAAAGTGAATTTGTTGTTGTTTGATGTCAATGTAATAATGAATTGATGAAAATATTGCTTTTTCTTGCTTCAACTCCTTGAGTATAGTCTTCTACTTCGTGAGTTTTCATGTCTCAGTGATAGCATATTTGGATTTGAACTTGTACTTGATTCAACAATCATTTTTCCTTTTTTTTTTTTGTGATTTGGTCTGCATTTGTTGCTATTTCTTCTGATGTTTATGACTTTTTGAAACCTGGATGGTCCTTTGGATTTTCACACCGTTGAAGCGTTGCCTCTGCCTCTTGACTCTAAACGTCATCTAGAATTGTTTGAATTGGCTCTGTCCCCATTATCGAAAATCGAACGCATGATCACAGTCCAGCTAAGATTGTGATGATATGATCCTGTTACCATACTTGTGTATAATATTTTTGGGATTTGGAATAATTTCTTTCAGAGAATGATGTTTTATTATTTGCAAAATTGAATTGTAAATCTGGTTAGGTTCACTTGCATATGAACTGAATAAAGCAATCGTTTATCTTAGTTGTATTTGTAATTCATGTTCAAAACTGCTCAAACACTCAAAAATTTTTGTTCCTCATATTTTGTTTAATGAGACATTTCAGTCTGTCCTGTTGAATAGATTATTCCTATCATCAGACCATGGAGAATTGTGGAGTTTTCTGGATAATGCTTTTTAACATATTGTCTGCACTATGAAAGCATTATTAATGGGGAAGCTAAATTGCATCTAGTTTACATTTTATCGGTTCCTATTCTGATTATAACCAGTGAATTTCCATTGTTTTTTCCAGATATTGATGTCAGATCACAGTTGCTTGGATACGGTGAACGTGCAACCGCCTGTCGGAAGATTTAACATCTGCACTCGGAAAAGCTGGAAGAAAACTTATTTATTCCGAGTAATGCGGATTTGGATTTTCAGCCGTTCCTTAGTGTTGTAAAGATTGTAGGTGTCCCAAAAAAAAAAAAAATCAAAAGGTTCTCTCATAAACGTGGTCAAAGTAGAAGGGCCTCGTTCATTTTTCAACTTCTTGTTATAACATTTTGTTGCTGTCTACAGCAAAATCTGCAGAACAATCACAAATAATGGAGCAATAGCGTGTTTTTCCTTCTTGTTTTTGGTTTGGGTTATCAAGCAAATCTGCAAATGTTATGATTACGATGGAAAAACTGTCGGAAAAGGAAGGCTTTCTTCATGTAATGTCATGAGAAGCAAGGACTGAGTCCTAGGATGTTAAAAAAGTGATGGCTTGACTTGAGACGCAGCAAATTTCACAAAGCGGGTCCTGAAGACTTCTCCTCGTAAACGATCCACCAAGAATCTCGGGATCATTTCAATTAAGTGGGCGACAACCGTGCTGAAACGCCCGCATGAATGTCCGTCCTCATTGACCCTCAAAAAATGGATACGGCTAACAACTCCATCTATCCATCATTAGGTACTTGAGATATATATAAAGAAAAATCTAAGGGTGCTGCGGTGCTGCTGTCCTTTAGTCTTCACTTATTCCTTTTTTGGTATTAATTTAATCCTGCAAATTAATTTGGGAAGAGGAAACCTGGGTTCTATTATTTATCTCTGTTTCCAGATATTTATCAGCTATCAAGCTAGGGGCCAGCGCATCAATGGAGCAGGGGTCCCAGCATGGATTATGGATGGACGCTGATAGGCATAGTCACCAGGTTTAAGTTAAGGATCTTATTTGGAAGCAAGGTAGAATAATGCATGAAATGAATCTCATCGTTCTCTTAGAAGGATGATACTCAATCGGTCTTAAGTTTAAATCGCAATGTTTATAATTCACTTTCATATTCAGAACTGCATGAATATAGACTAATGCATGCAAAAAAACCCGAAAAAAGAGAAAACCAAGGACATCTCTAGAAATTCATAAATTCTGTATAAAATATCTAGTTGGCAAGTAGCAAGTGCTGCAGTTGTCTACTTGTCCATCTTTGTAGAATCTTCAAAAGAAAAAAAAGGTCAAAATCTAATATAACCAAGCATGAACCATGTTGCAGAATACACATCTTGACCAAAAGCATACAAAAAAAAAAAAAAGAACATTAAAGAAGCTGTAGTAGCCTAACATAGTTGTTTCTAACTTGTAAGTTTCGAAAAAAAGTGAAAATGTTTTCGTTTGAGCAGGAGTTTGATACTCATGGAGCTTTAAGAATTTCTGTTAAACCTATCAAGCAGTAACCTTTCTTATGAGGAATTGGTACGAGTCAAGCACATTGATGTTGGCGGCACGTACAAAGTCATTCTCTGTCAGCCCCTTGTGCAGTTATGTTCAGCTATGTTACTTGGACTGGATCGGATCCTTTTTGAAGAAGTAAAGGGCTTCGATCCTTTGAGTTGCGTGGCATAGGCTCACATTTGTTGATCAACAAATCTACGAAGCCCAATCAACCACACGAGACAACAAGAACCATCCATTGTCATCGAAATCTAATTTCATCACATCGTCACAAATCATCGGACATTATGGCCAGAAAGTGACGAAAAGAAAACTTCAATGTGTCAGCCTATGCTAGAGGTTTAATCCCCTAACAGATAATAACACTTCTCAAAGAAACGTCTTCTTTTTCAAGGAAATTGACCAACTTAATCCCACATGATATAGCCAACTTAATGAAGTTCAGTTACGTTTTTTTTTTTCACTCTGCATGGTCCAAGATAAAATTACACGATGGAAGGAAAGAAAAATAGGTACTTAAGGTTCCAAGCAAAGCAATGCATACTGCTGTGAAGCGTGGAATAGGAAAGAAGTCAAGAGAACTCTATGCCATAAATGGGTTTCAAAGCAACTGCTTTTTATTTCTACACTAAGAAACGATTATAAAAGAATAGAAAATATGAATTTTTCATTTTTTATCAAATATGTGAATTTAATATTTATGTCTAATATATATTCAAACATAAATATAAATTTATAATCCAATAAATATATGAAAAAACTTCAAAAGGAAATTGAGTGCGCTCATCTCTATTCAAATATATTTACAATTAGCAGCTTAAAATGCCAAAAAAAAAATTTGCTTCTATGGTGTCAATTGTCAAAGTAATTGGAGTATTGCCGCTTGAATTTAATAAGCATAAATAATTGGGGCAAAAACAAAATTAGAGGAATTAAAGGTGCAGTTAAACAAATAATCATAAATTTGGTGGTAAGAATAATAAATTTCATTTACCGCCATCGCCCCGTCCTTTCGCGACCCTGAGAAGAAACATCTGTCGAACAAAAATAAGATCTTTTCCGAGAAAATCTCGCCAAACGAGAAAAAAATGGTCAGCTTTCTTTCTCTCTTTCAACTACGTAGTCTTTCGATTTTTCGTTATGCGAACCTTGCTACCTTCCCCCCCCCTCTCGAATTTGCGTTTTAGAGATCTGCTTTGGTTAGTTTCAGTTATCTCTGGTGTAGATCTAAACTTACTCACCCGCATTTGAATTTGATTTTTCTTTAAATTTTTTAATTTTTGTAAGAGTTAGACTCAGATCCAAGCCGTTTCTTTTAGAGGTAAAAGAATTGAAAATTTTAGGCTTTAACTTTAGTTGGAGAGCTAGGAAAACAATTTTAAATTGAAACTAAATTGGCATTATCTTAGTTTCAAATTAGGTTGATTAGTTGAACCTTTTCTTGTTTTTATCAAAAATAAAAATTGATTCTTGTATGATCTTTGCTTGTATTGTTTGTAGGAATTTTGCCCTTCAATTAAAAACATCCTTGTTTTGGATTCCGAAGGAAAACGTATAGCTGTTAAGTATTATTCAGATGATTGGCCAACAAATTCTGCTAAGGAAGCCTTTGAGAGAGCTGTGCTTGCCAAAACCCAGAAGACTAATGCCCGTAACGAAGGTAATTAGTTTCTCTGCGCCATGTTTTTATATCTGTTAATGATTCCTTACATTTCGTGTGATCTGAGTGTATACCTTTTAAATCAAATAGGTTTATTAGGAAGGTTCGACCGATGGCGAGTTAATGAATTCTTTGGATTTGAGAATTTAGAAGGTTTTTTGCTTGTGTATGGAGGGCTTACCTAGGACATAATTTTGAGCTTTGTTTTCCTAGTTTCTATGCAGGTGGATGAGAAAAAAATCCTGGGTTGGCATTGATTGAAATGTTGGTTCATGTTAATATTTTTAACATGATGCTTTGATTTTTTTTTTTTTTTCGTTTACAGCTGAGATAACAATGTTCGAGAACTATATAGTCGTGTACAAGTTCGTTCAAGACCTTCACTTTTTTGTTACCGGAGGAGAAAATGAAAATGAGGTTATCTTGGCCACAGTACTTCAGGGTTTTTTTGATGCAGTTGGACTTCTCCTTAGGTTTTTCCATAATACTTTCTACTGTTTACTAGCTTTCGATTCATGTGTTGGTGGTATCACCATGCCTAATATTTTCACTTTTTTCCCTTGTCTTCAATGCCCCTTGATCCAGAGGCACTGTGGACAAAAGAGAGGTGCTGGAGAACTTGGATCTTATTTTCTTATGCGTTGATGAGATTGTTGATGGCGGGTATGAATTATTAGTCATTTTACTAATATAGTTGGAGTTGAAGTTGAATTAATTTGGTTTCACGAATCTCTGAGTAGACATTTTTCTTTGCTTGTAATGATTATTTAAAGTGTCCCAGGTAAAATGTTTGGCTGGAAATGTCTTTTAATTCTCCACCCCCCGTTCCTCATAAACTACTCTAGGTTAAACATCTGGTTGACTCTGCACTAATTAGACATTTTACCCCTTAACCATGTAGATGAGAAGGTAGGCTGGTGGAAAAAAAGAAAAAAAAGAAAACATAAAAGACTAGCATTTAGAAATTTTATTCATTTGTTATGTTTCGATGTATTGAACGGGGAAAGCAAAGGATAGAAATCAGGATGGAGAACCAAGGGGAGTTAATAGAAGCAACTGTCTCCTTTGGATGCTTGTCTTATCACCCTGTTTGACCGTTTTCTATCTATTGGCAGTGTCATTCTTGAAACTGATGCAAATGTTATCGCCGGGAAGGTTGCTAATCATAGTTTAGATGCTGGAGCTCCTTTGTCTGAGCAGGTATTTTGACCCTTGGTCTTGAAACATGCAACACTTGTTCTCCTTTTTCATTCTTCTTCTGTTTATATCATTCCCCATGCTGCAGATATGAATTCTTTAACTAGTGAAATATCAGTGACTATTGCCACCTTATTAACGCATTTTCTGTTTGCACAGACGTTAACTCAAGCATTGGCTACCGCACGTGAACATCTTACAAGATCTCTCCTAAAATAATATGTTACAACAGACTAAAGGGGAGAAGCCAGGAGGGGACGATATATCTTTTTGTAAGGATACTATGTCCGATGTGCTTAGGATATTTTCTTGTCTTTGTGGGGTGCAATAGAAATGTTTAGACTTTGGTGGTAAGTAGTAGCATTGATTTTATTACAAGGTTGCTTTCTTGATGCTAGTGAGTGAGTGAGTGATGATACTATTTGGAGCAATGCTGATTACAGAATAACTTCTTGAAGTTGCTCGCTTACATGTTTTCTAAATTTGGAGCAAAATTATGCTTCAAGATGCCTGTTTTTTTCTTTTTTGACAATTATATTGTTCATTGAATTTGAATTTTTAAAACAATTTTTTAAGAATTTGTTTTCTGAACGATATGTCATTTTTGGATGTATGGATATGTTAGATATATGTATTTTATATTGTTAAAGAGCAAAGTAGTCAATACTAGTATGCATAAGAAAGTGAAACAAATGAACGAGTTATAGCAGGGGATGTATAGCAGGGGATGTAT
>JBBYHO010000002.1:15798765-15809049 GCA_038382025.1 Adansonia gregorii
GTAGTCAATACTAGTATGCATAAGAAAGTGAAACAAATGAACGAGTTATAGCAGGGGATGTATAGCAGGGGATGTATGCAGGTTTTTATTGACCTAAGCATCTCAGCCTATGGTTTAATATACAACTGTTCTTTTACTTGGTTTCGCTAACCTTCAGAAGGTCTCAGAAGGAATTGGCATATGATACATGTATTACACTACATGAATACAATATAAAAACGTAAATAAAACATGATACAATACGAATACAATATTCATGCATGAATATATCAAAATTTATGAATTATCGATTATTAATATATTAAAATTTATATAAATATATAATATTTTAAATATAATTATTATGTGTAAAAATTTATGAATTATCATATCTACAAATTTGGAACATATCTTTAATCGATGTGTATTGCCTAATTGTATGGTGAGATAAGCTTGATATGAATTTGATCAGGACTAGATCAGTTTTAAGTTACTATTTATTGAATAAAAATATTTAATTTAAATTTGATTGAAAATATATAAATATTATAATAAAAATAATCTTTTTTAATAGTGAAATATGCTGGGGCCTGACCCGGCTGCCCATGCACTATTGTTGGCTGTTGTTTTGGCGCTATACAATTAGTGTACAGCCCCAAATATTTTCAATTTTTCATATAGCCGCCTTAAA
Organism: Adansonia gregorii; assembly: GCA_038382025.1. Lineage (NCBI taxonomy): Eukaryota > Viridiplantae > Streptophyta > Magnoliopsida > Malvales > Malvaceae > Adansonia > Adansonia gregorii. Next base: position 15,799,436 of record JBBYHO010000002.1, read on the forward strand.
GGACTCGGGAGATTATTCTGATACCATGCATGGATATTGCTGGTTGCTGGAAGACAACTGGGCAAATCTTTTTTTGCTAGATTTATGTACTGTTTCCGGGTTCAGATTGGAAAGGTTTGGTTACCCAAGGTTTCATTCTTTCCTTTTTTTTTTTTTTTTTTAAAGGAATTTCTAATGAAAAAATAAAAGTTGATATTCATATTTTATAAGATTATATAAATATGATATATATAAAATTAAAAAGATATAATATAAATATATTATTAAAATTTATTTAATAAAAATTATAAATATATTAAAATTGATATAAATATAAAAAAATTTTAAATACAATTATCATATAATAAAATATATAAATATAATATAAATTATTAAATTTATTATAAATAAATTAAAAAAAATTATTCGTTCGAAAATAATGCACGAATTGATTCCCCACTAGTCAAGTACTTAAGCCATAAACTAGTGAGGAACCTGTTCTTTGTTTCTTTCGAGAATAATTATAATCAGCCCTACCATTTAATCGTCAAAGCATAAAGTACTTGAAAAAAAAAATAATGCAAAAACAGGAAACAGATTGAAAGCAACTTCTTCCTAACGCTAAAGAGTAAGATCAAATACTCTCTTATGCAATAAGACCGGCGGCCGTCAGGACCTGAGTTGACTAACATCAGCAGCCCAGGAATTGATCACCAAATAAGTGGCAAAAAGGCACTCGCTTTGGTTCGGATTATAATCCCTTCTTCTTCTGATCATCTCTTTTCTTTCCTTGGCTAGATCTTTTCTGGCACTCCTTTTTAGCCATGGCTGAAGCTCAACAACTGCAAATCCACTTCATGGGTAAGTGCTCACCTCTTTCTATACATACATACTTCGAAAGATTATCTAAGAAGTGTGGCATGAATGGGTTTTTTTTTTTTAAGTTCTTTCTTCACTTTTAGAAAGTGAAGAGTTATTTAGCATATTTCTGCTAACAGTAGAATAAATAGTTTACTACCCTTTCATGCATGCCAGAATCTGGAAGGGCAAATTCAAGTAGTGGACCTGTCAGCCTAAGAACAGTTTCTCGGCCAGCTCAGAATTACCTGATCAGATGGCTCCGGATAGCCCTTTACACTTTATTTGTAATTTGTGGCCAAACAGCAGCTTCACTGCTTACGAGACTCTACTATGAGAAAGGTGGAACTAGCAAATGGGTGGGAGCACTGGTTCAAGTTGTGGGTTTCCCTATTCTGCTTCCTTACTACATTTCGCAACGCAAAGCTATCACGCCCGACAGTGCTGCTGCTGCCGTCGAAACGAAGCCGCCATCACTTCCATTGCTGGTTTTCGTCTATGTATCCCTTGGACTGCTTATTGCAGGAAACGCATATCTGTATTCAGTTGGCTTCGAGTACCTCCCTGTATCTACAGTGACCCTGATTTCAGCATCCCAGTTGGCTTTTAACGCTTTCTTCTCATATTTCCTCAATTCACAGAAGTTCACTCCTTTCATCATCAATTCTCTCGTTCTCCTCACCATTTCCTTCGTTCTCCTGGTAGCAAATAATAGCTCCCAGAGGCCTCCTGGAGTCTCTAAAGGGAAGTATGCATTTGGGTTCATATGCACCATATTGGGAACCGCAACGTATGGCTTGTCGCTTGCTTCCCAACAACTGGCCTTTCGGAAGGTTTTAAAGAGTCAGTCATTGAAAGTTGTAATGGATCTTGTAATCTACCAATCACTCGTTGCATCCGTTGCTACATCGATAGGGTTCTTCGCATCCGGAGACTGGAAACTTTTGAAGAGAGAAATGGATTCATACACACTGGGGAAGATTTCCTATGTCATGACTCTGGTTTGGACTGCCATTGCCTGGCAAGTCTCGATTTTCGGTGGTGTAGCATTGGTCTTTGAGTTGTCAGCTCTCTTCGCCAATGTCATAGGTGGATTGGGGTTGCCAATTACTCCAATAGCAGCCATGGTGGTTTTCCATGATAAAATGAATGGTATAAAGGGAATATCGATGGTGTTGGCGATTTGGGGCGTCGTTTCTTATGCCTATCAGCAGTATCTTGATGATCGTAAGTTGATTGCCGAAACTGAAAATGGGAATGAAGTTTCGGAGGCTGGAGGCTCACTCAGGGCATTTCAGGCTGGCTAGCTGCTTCTATATTATCAGGGAAATTAAGGCCACTGTCCCTTCACATATAATCTCCTTGACTTCTGTTTGCTTTTGTGAAATGGTTTGAAGCTAACTAATCGTATATCATTTTCATTTATCACAATTCATATATACTTTGCGTTGTTATAGTGAACTCATGATTCATAAGCCTTCGTGGGCTTTCGAACACTAAAGGAAGCTACAATTATTTTTCAGATTATTATTCTCCATTTTTTATTTGGAATGAAGTGATTGTCGATGATGGAATGGATTTGTGTATGTTCGTTGACTTTTGAAAAATAATTTTTGTATTTTCGATTTTTATTTACTAAAAATTATTTGATCAAAAAAGAAAAAAATTGGCCAACGAAAAATTAATTAATTTTCTCAGAATTTTTTGCACTTGAAAATCGTAAGCATTTTTCGAAAGGGGAAAAAATTGAGTATTCAAATGTCGAAATCAAGACATTAGAATGCAACCATACGAAAGCAAGGTACCGGAAAGCATTGCGTTGGATCTCGAATGTCAAAAGCAAAATGAGTCCCGTTGGGTCCGCCCCGAACTCAGCCTGGAGACAACGCTGTTGAAGTGGACCATCTGTCATTAACATTCACCGTCATACGCTTTTATTATGAAATAAACACTGTAACATTCAGTGAAGATTGAAAAGAAGTTTTATGGACATTAGCTACATTGATTACGGATTCCCCAACCATTTCATTATCATAAACCTACTTTTAATTATGTTCTCATAAACCTACTCAAGCACGCACCCATATTCCATTCCCATAAAAGATTTCTGATTTCTGCCTCTAAGAGACTAAGGGCAGTCTCGTAATAATCAAACCAAGACCAAGGTTCGGAAGGGAAAATCATTTTCCAGCCCCCCTCGGCCCATTTTTATTTACCTTTTTCTTCATTTTCAGTCATTGTCAACCAAATTTACGGAAAACAGTCAGACCTTTAATTTTCCAGTCTTTAATAATGTTGGACGTGGAACTTTGAAATAATGGGGCCTTCACCTTCCAACTAGGGAGAGAATACATACATACATACAAGCAGGCAGATCAAATAAAAAGGACATTTTCACTATTAGAGAAAAAAATAGAGGGGTAACAGGGAAACAATTGAGGAAGAAAAAGTGAAGAGTAAAGTCCACTATCCCAAATTAGCACACTGTGTTCCTAAGTTAACATAATAGAGCAACAAACAAAGTAGAATACAACCTCATGGCACAGGGCAGTAGCCACTCAAGGTCTCTTAGACCCATATCATCGATAATAACAACATATAATTATTATTCAATCGCAAGAATGCCTTTGATTGGCCACTTTCAAACTCACTACAAGACCCTGAAAAACCACGAGGTGAAAGACGAGATTAGTAGTTGTTTTGCCATAACTGATGGGTCTGCTTTGATGGCTGGCCTTGAGACCCACTCAGGGACCCATCCCTAGGGTTTTGCTGCTGATGGTCCAGCGATACTCCCATTTGCGAATGGTAGAAATTAGGGTATCCAGGTGCCCCGAAATGCTGTGAAGGTTGTTGCCCTTGTCGAAATCCGCCAGCCTGCTGGTTCTGCCCCTGGAAGCTGTAATATGTGCTTGAAGGAACAGCAGACATTGTTCGGGAGCCAGGGCCGTGAATCCACATCGCTGAATTCTCACTCTAAACACATAAACAAAGAAAAGAAAGGGCTCACTTCAGATTCAAAGAAGCAGAAAAGAATAACATCTAAATTCATAAATACTGTAGCAGTACATGAAATGAAATCATGGACCCTTCGGAGTAAAGAGAAAAAGGAAGTTCAGAACTTTTCATCATTACTTCAGTAGCATTCAATAAGAATAGATGCAAATGATTCATACACTATCATTCCCTAGTAATACATGCAAACTATTCAATTCAAATGAGATCTCTCAATGCTTTGTACAGAAATTACCTGTTGAAGTGACACCAAATGATTGCTGTCCCTGTACTGAGAACTCAGAACATCATCGTAACCAATGGTCGTGCCTGCAGCTGCAGTAGGAGGATTCAGAGGAAGTCCTCCAGGAACGCTGGTAGAACTCCCAAAACCATAGCCAGGTGGGATTGCAGCAGATTGAGGCAAGCTGCTAACAGAAACACTATTTTTGTATTGAGGGTGCACTGCTGCCAGGGACTGAGGGTAGTTACTATTACCAGCAAATGCTTGCTGGAAAGCTGATGGCATATATGTGTAACTCTGAGGTAAGAAAGGATAACTAATCATGTTGGCAAAGTGTCCCAATGGAAGCGTAGGTTGGGAAAAAGGGTGCACGGCTAGATGCTGTGGAAGAGCTGGTCCTGTAGCAACACTGGCAGCAGGCAAAGACTGTGGAGTAGGCTGCGGTGCAGAAATACTAGCTGCTCTTAGAGCCTGTACATGTACAACAAGTTAATCAGGAAAATAAAAACTAAATCTTACAAATTACAAACATTTAGGTTGAAAGACATAGTGCTAATACCTAAAGTGGTGAACCAGATAAATTTTTTTTTTCTTAGTTAGGCTTGCAAAGGGACCTTTTCTTTTCCCTTTTCACCACCTCCACCCCACCTTTCTTGTTTTTGGTTTTCCTTTTTTTTTTGGGGGTGTTTTAGCTCCTTTTTCTGACACTGACACCAACACAAGCAAATACTAAAACATGCAATAGTGAATATGTATCCGAAATACCAGATGCGAAATTAGGAATTCCAAATTAAGAAACTAGAGCTTGAGGACAATTCCATGTGACCATAGAACATGTGTTTTCACAATCAAAAATCTATCCACTCAAACATGTAAGCATCAGAGTGCATACCCAATGACACTACTACAAGGTAAAGTTTCGGTCAAAATGACACTAAATATTGCTCTAATGTAAGCCAATATGAAATTTCATCTTCCTTCGGTAAAATTTTGGAATAAGACTACCATAAGTATTCTGCCCAAGCTATTCGCGAATGTGTACGTTTCCAAATATTGATTTACTCTGAAGGAGTTGGAGAGATCAACAGTGCCAATTCATCAAAATGTTGAATAAAATAATAAAAATAACGTTAAATTACAAGTACATAGGACATTTAATTTATAGCTACATCTTCATCCTCTCTTAGCTGTCTCTTCTTTCTCTCTTCTTAAACAAACCAAAACCAAATATGCATAGTAACTCCTCGCAAGTTTTCTCTCTTTTGCTCCCTATTTAATTCATCATTATACACTGACGCACATGACTAAATGTGTGTGGAGGCTATTCTATAGCAGGTTTTTTCAGAGGAAAAAGGGATAATAGGTTTTTTCCCCCTTCTTGGCAAAGGGCATACTCAAGCAATAAATAAGATAAAGTGTTAAAACACAGAGAAATCAATAAGATAAAGGAAAGGTCACCTCTGGCATAGAAATGGTTGGACCACTAATGGAAGAAGCTGCATTGCCGTATTTTGTTGCCATTGACTGAGTCACAAGGAAGGGTGAATATGGAAGATCTGGCTCCCTTGCACTCTGAACAGTTGATGTCAGCAAAGTGCTTGGTAATGAGTTTGTATATGCTTGCTGTAAGGAAAATCATTATGCTGAGAAGAGTCATTCAAGAAAACTAACGCTGTATTTCAAAATATAGTAGGTTAATCAATAATTTCATACAGAACAACAGGATTTTTCTTGTAAACGAATCAACAAGTTGCAGCAATCAATCAAAAATTTATACATAAAATAAATTTTCTAATCCAACTCTAAGACATATGGTTGAATCATCAGCTTGGAATAATAAAGTTCATGAATTAAAAACATACAGTAAAGTCACATTACCATTACACTTGGGAAAGGAGTGAGATTTTGCATTTGCGAGCTTGTCTGCATATGAGTGAATGCCAGATTTAACTCTTGAGAACTTTCATAGTTATAAGCAGACGCAGATGAAGGAAACGTGTATTGGCTCCCTTGAGCAGCTTCAGAAGCATCCTGTTTCAAAACATCTGGTCGATAACTTTCAGAAGCCTCATAATTCCCAGCGCTAACATTACTTCTATTCATTATACCTCCCTCCGTGTTACTTCTGAGATGTTCATCACCATCATACTCAGGATTTCTGGAAGCAAAAGTTTTTCCACAATTGTAAGGAACAAATAGTAAAGCATCGCATATTAAAATTTTAAGAAGGGCATACCTATTTTCTGAGTGCTCAATAGAAGAGGCATCCGCTGCTTCAGGAACCTCATCCAAATTATTCTTTGAGGGTCTTGATGCAAATGGTCCAGAAAAGGTGGAACCAATGCCCGGTCCAAAACTTCCAAAACTCAAATGCGAACAGTCCGGGGTGTGGACTTGTAGATGATTTGGAATTATTACAGAAGGATTGTCCTCTTCAGTTGGGGGCTCCCTATCATCATTATGTAAATCAAGTTGCTGCAAATTCACACCGACCGATGAAGAACCATCTTCAGCTGAAAAAAGAAAGAAATAAGAACATAAAAAGTGTTAAGTCCAAAAAACCTAAAACAATGAGCAAAGGATAAATTAAATGATCAAAAACTAACTCCATATCCAGGTACGAACTATATTGTAGGAAGGGGAAAATGAAAAATTATTCAGAAGCTAGGAACATACAATATTTTCATTTGGAAGGGGAGAAGCAACATAGATTATACAACCCTAAAACATACATATTCATATTACAAGACAATCAGAAACGGGTTGTCAAAAAAAATTAGAATCAGTGTATGCCTTTTAGTGGATGTATCCTTGGTATGGAGTGATACATTCATTAAAAGCCCTAAACTAACCTCCAACATGAATTGCACAAAATTGAGTGATTTAAAGCACTATACTCACCTTCATCATGCTCAAAGTCATGCCTTTGAGGCTGATAGGAATTCGTATCCTTATATAAGTCACTATCATAAAGAGGTGAACCTCCAGAATCATCCTCCTGTATATTTCTACTTGAAATAGAAGAAGATCTAACGTGGTTACCATTGACAGTTTCAATAGGATCATCATCCACTTCCTGAGCTTCCTCTAACTGGGATTTGAACTGTTGATTACTTCTACCCAAAGGCAAGTTAGATGCACTTGCATAAAGTCCAGATTCTGCATGTGCCTCTAAGACAGAGGTTACACTAGCAGAAGATGGGTTCTCGATGGGGGGCCACTCATCACTTGGAGAATCATGCTTGGTGACATCAGGCTCATAAGTAACATCTGACACGTTGGAAGCATGACCCTGAAAATTGGGAGGTAATGCCACGGGAGGTACCACAAGATGCCGATTATTAATGCTTTGCTGAGATGGGTTTGGCACGGCTGAAGCCTTGTTTTGTGGCCTGCCCATCTTCACAATATCAGCCATTGATACTTGACCTGGAACGCCCAACCAAGCAGATTGGTATTCAGTAGGCTGTGATGATGAAGAAATCCCATCAACTAAACCTACCATGGACATCTTCTGTTCCGTGACGGCAGCTTCACTGCAAAACCAGCAAAACTCACATTAGAAAAAATTTGGCAACACATAAATACCATATCACAATTACAATGATTATGAAACAGATATTGAAATAACATCCCAAGATAAAGGCCAGGAAAACAAAATGCCGCCAACTAAAATGTCTTAATCTTCTTTCCAATGAACAATAATTGCATGTTCATTGAAAAGAAGTTGTACGCATGTTCGGATGCCTCATGTCCAAACTTCAGTTAACATGGTTTGGCCAGCATTAAAATTATTAGGGTCCCATCTGTCCTTGCCACACTAGCCATCTTTGATAATGATCAATTATAACACTTATCAATAAAGCTTAAATGTGAGTAGACTTATTCATTAAGAATTATTTGGTATCAATAGATATCGTTATCCTAAAAGAATCCAATGACATGCAGGAAAAAGCAAGACAACCCATTTCAGCTTATTAGAACTCAACTTATAGCTACTTTTCAGCTCCTTAACTGGACTAGACATAGAAAGAAATATCACTTTTAAGACGTAACAGGTATTACCCGTGGGAAGGAGGTCGAAGGTTCACGGTATTTCCTTGCATGCCAGATACAGAAGATGAAGAGCCTGCAAAAGCATGAGTTCCATTGTCTCTCCTTTGTGCAGGTTTACCATACGCTGGGCCAGACTCTAACGAGAAAGAGAGAACTCAATGGGTAAGAAATTCTTAAACACTTCGTTTAACTCAGTACAAGCTAACTCTTCTCCAAGGTGTCATTAAAGTATGTTCGTAGTCATACCATTCGAACTGTAATGGGATGAGGCACCACGCCCAACATGTCGGTCTGAACCACTCCTACCACCACGAGTCCCAGGGTTATTGGCACCACGAGACCTTGAATCGACTGTGTCTTTGCTCTGGAACAAAAGGGAAAAGCCAAGTCAAAAGAGACAACAAGAACCAACAAAACCATCACAAGTAATTAGAAAATATTTTAAGAAGCTTCCAAAAAGAAAGCTCATAATGGTTGAAAAGTGAATCAGATTAAACACTCAGTTGTAATGCTGGAAAGCAATTAACAGTCTGAAAGGACGCATGACCTATATGCCTGCAAGTATGCCCTTTATTACTAGAATGATGTAACAATAAGAGGAAACAAACATACTATGGTTATTAATGCTAACTCAACATTCACAAAACAGCAAACATTTAGCATAATTTCCACGAGCACACACCTCTTTTTTCTTTTCTCGTTTGCTCTTCACCTCGTGAAAAGGATCTACATATTTCACAAACATCTAATTAGCATGAAACAGAGAAAAGCCAAAACTTCAGCTTCCTTGTCGTTATGAAGCAAAGAAACATATATGTTCAAAAACAATCGAGAGCTATGAAAGTGAGTGCTTTATTAAGACTAAAGGCATTATCTTCACCAAATATATATGTCTTTTGGCTTCTACTTTTGAGTTTCAATGTAGAAAACATAGCAATCAGTTCATGGAATACAAGAAATTATACCAGCTTATCGCAGCAAATGTTTAGATTTTATAACAATATTATTGATGAAATACAATCCAACTAAAGCACTCTATTTATGGAATCTTTTAAATTTTATAGTGCCTATTTAATTAAAAAAAACGGAAACCTAGCAGTTAAGCAGCTTTTATCTTTTGTATCTTACTAAAACACCAAAGTCCAGAAACCCAGCAGTTACCCTTTTTCAAAACAAAAATAAATATACTTTTTCTTAACCAAAACCCAGGAAATTAACTCTTTAAACTGGGGAAAAAAAAGAGTAGCAAAAATGTAAAAAGAAAAAGGGCGGGCGAACCTTGAGAGAGGAGGCGATTGACGGCCTCGTTAGGGTCCATGTTACACTCTTTAAGCATAGCATAGATCTCGGGTTCAGGGCAGTTCACAATTTCCTTTAAGCTCTGGACAATCTTCCGAGACCCAGGCGGGATAGTCGAAATTCCACTATTACCCTTCCCCATCCCATTACCACCACCGCCGCCGCCTCCTCCTTTCCCGCTCAT
>JBBYHO010000002.1:15809149-15839690 GCA_038382025.1 Adansonia gregorii
CTTTAAAAGAAAGAAAGAAGGCATTCTTTTGTTTTCAGCGAAAACCCTCTGCCGGTTTTGGCCGCGTGTGCGTCTTCACATTATTATTATTATTATTATTATTAGATTTGACAAGCCAAATAAAAAAAAATTATAATATATTTTTAACAGAATTATAGTTTAAAATAAAATTTAAAAATTTAAAAACTCTACTTCACCATCTATAGAATAATAACTTTTATTTTTATTATTAATTAATTTTATTATTGAATCCAATATAGTATTGCTTCTATGAAAACTCAATTTTCGTACTATTACTCAATCAAATTTTGATTCTTTAAAAAAAAATTGAGGTTTATTTTTTTATAAATATTTTTTAAAAATAATATTTTATAAATTAAATTTTAAATTTTAATATATATATATATTTTGTTAAAAGATTTTATATATATATAAAAGAAATTAATGTGAAATTAAAAAATTTTATATTTCTTTTAATCATTGATTAACATTTATTATTATTATATAACTGCTAATTAATAATTAAAAAATAAAAAATTTTAATTTTATATTAATATAAATAAATTTTTGCTCATAAAAAAAATATTACTGCGTGTTATTAGGTTGTATATATAAAAAGATTAATAACAAAAATCGGGTAGCAAACCAAACAACACGAAGAGTGAGTGGACAAAACGCACTATGAAAGCGAGTCCAGTATCATTCCATTAGCAAGAAAATGATTAAACGATTTGTGCTTATCCAATACATGCATATTAAATATTTAATTTTCTGGCCCACTACTGGACGTGTCATTCAGTGGGCTGGTCCAGTTGGCTGACCTAACGAACCTCTCTTTGTTTTACTTGCAAAGCTCTTGGGCTGGCCCATTTCCTTCTTCCCCAAATTTGTTCAGCCCAATTCTCTTGAATTCTCTACTTCCAGGCAACGTTCCTCCAGTTTTAACACCTGACACTTAACAGTAATGGTTGATTTAAATGAAATCGTGAGGATATACGAGATTTGTCAGTTATTTTCTTCTTTTATTCTCGTCTTTCAGCCTTCTTAAGTAGTTTGCTTATGATGCAATTACCCAATCTTTTCTACAAAAAAAAAAAATTTGTTTGATATATATATATATATATATGAGTTCTATAACTAATTATGTTGCCTTGTTGTTTTCTCTTGCTGATACACATGAGATGATCATGGAGGGATCCACAATACCAGAAAGAATATTGTTGTGAATACCTATGTTATTTGAACTTGGAGATGAGTGTTGGATATTGATATTTGTTCGATAAAAGTATGCTCAATTTTTTTAAATTTTTTCATATATTTTGAGTATAATATCTATATCCATAATCATATATATATCAGATATAAATATATCAACGAAAATGAATAGTCTTTCTAGCATAGGCTGATATGCACTTTTGCATTCATCAGTACAAATGAATTTGCACTTCTGTCTAATTGGTGTGTTGGACTCTTTATTTAATTGAAATAATTGTTTTAATTAAATTGAAGTTCTTTCCATGTTAAAAAGGATTGAGATTGTAGGGGAATAAAAAGACTTCTATCTAGTGATATTTTTAGTGAACTAATGATAATATATCTCGTAACATGCCCTCCTGAGATGTCCTAAGAATCTGATATTACATTCCAGGGTTTGATTCAATCTGTCTTTGAACTTCGCGATGGATCTCTGGGGTCTTTGTCACTGTGAGAAATTAAGTGACACCAAATCACTTGGACATAAAAATGGCAATTGGTTACCTCCTTTTTTATCGGTTGAGTGTAGGGGAATTCCACAAATCGGAGAGCTATTTTTGTCGTGAAAGGAATTTCAAAAACGGTGTTAATTTCCTTGTCCATTGTGATTTTGTAACTTTAAGATGGTATCTAATTCTATGCCCCCCTCTGAGGTTCCTGATTTGATTCCTTTATATGATTAAAGGAATCTGCCTTTACTATTCCCAGATGTGTGTAACTTTTTAAAAGTGGAATTTCATAAACCTCCAAATGCACAACCCAAAGGCCACCTTAGGTTTCTTTAACACTGCATCAATGAATTCAAGTTGGGGGGGGGGGGCATCGTTTCATCTGGATTAACCTTCCATCTGCAGCTTGAAGGCGACATTGCACGGATTTGTTTGCGATGCAAGTAGCATAGACAAGTCTAAAAACAGTTCCTGGTTAGATTTTACTAATATGGTATAGCATATTTTGGAATGGGAATATGCAGTTCATTCCTGAAAACTTTTTGCAGTTCAACTGGAGGCATGACTTTTGACCTACAAATAATAGCTTACGTAGTTCAAAACTCCATTGTTTGCATCTTAAGAATATGAAAAAAGATTGCAGATGTTAAAGATCCAAACTCCTAACCTGTTCAATGTCACTTTGTTAAAGAACGAATGCATGAACCAGATGGACTGAACCCGGGTTCACCAAGCTTGAACTTTGATTCAGACTAGAAAACTGACAGAAAAAAAGATATGCTACCACATTTCAGAACACAAGATTTAAATTCCAGACAGATTACCCTTTTACCTTTTCCTCTAGTAATGCACTTTTTTCCGCTTTTAGCTTCCGTTGCTTGCTAATTCCGACAGCCAAATGCCTCCTTTCTCAAGTTTCCTTATATTCTCCTTTTATCTGTTTCCATCTCTCTTCAATCCAAGGAAAGCTTTGATTCTTCATCTTTTTTTTTTTTATTTATATAACAAATGTAAGGATGTTAACTACACTCTTCTTTGCAATTAACTCCATTGCCATTGGTCCTTCTCTCTTGTTTTTATTATATATATTCATATTAGTGTTGCTCTTATTAAACAAGTTTTTCAAGACCTACATTAATACAAGCAGATTCCTGACATGGATTCTACACTTCTTCCGCTTCTCACAATTTTTTTCTTCCTTCTTTTTCTATGTTCAGGTGATACTGATATTCCTCAAAAGATTTATGTTTTCTTCTTACATATATGTTCTTGCCATATTTATACATTACACTGGGAAAAATTAGATCTTGTTAAAGCCCAATCTTGTTGGGATTTTTTTCGTCTTTATTGATAAAAAGCTTTTAATGAGTCATTGGTTAAGCAATTGAATGATAGCAAAGAAAAATCCTTTCTTTTTTTTTTTTTTTTTGTTTTGTAGAGGGTGTTTTTGTGGATGTCAAGAGAAGATTAGCTTTTGACAATGTGTAAAAATGTAATTTAATTCATGTCAATGTTAACATCGAGATGAATTAGAGCAAGAAACAAATGTCATCTGAATGAGTGAAAGTTACTGAAGAAAATTTCTGTCAAAACTATGAACAAAAACAGAAATACATAAAGAAAATATGCAGCAACGAAGTCATTAAATTGCACGAAAAACCCAGGTACAATCTTTTATATATATATATATATATATATATATATAGCTTGAAATGAATCCCATGGCAAAGCTGCCTTCAGCTCTGATTGAGTTCTCTGTTTGTTATTCTTGCAATTCATTTAGAATTTTAAAACTGATTTTTTTTTTTTCCTCTTTTGTCATTATTTTACCTTTGCACCTGCTCATGGGCAAGAAAACTCATCCAGTTCGTATTGGACTAGAGTTCGGCAAAATATTTTATAGTGTGGATTGGCTTTAATTATTATTTAAATAATAAAACTTATTTTTATTTCAATTCATTTATAAATATTAATATAAAAATATTTTTAATATTATTTTAAATAACAAAATAAACTTTTGAATTAATCCGACTCGTACCTAATATTCAAACCGTGACCAGGTTTACTTGTTTTAAACTTCATCTCAATTGCATATCAAAATACCTAAAACCTTTTCAATCCAACTGATACTTTCCTGTTTAGAATTAGATAGCAACTTTTTAGAAAGAGGTCTTGCATTCTTTGATTTCTCCTTGTCTCTCAATCTCTGCGTGTTTTAACACTTTTGGCATGAGTTCCATCTGACAAAGAGTTTCAACTCTGTTCTCTCTTTAAATAAAGCAAAATTCTTCCCATTTCTTCATTACAAAGAGAAGAAAAAAAGTAGTTAAACTTGCTTTGTTTAATCTCTTCAGGTTCGCGTGTTTCTGAGAGACCTCCTCTTGAAGAAATCAATCAAAAGAGTAAACAAAACAAGCAAGAATTCCTAATACTGCTTGCACCTTCAATATCCACTAGAGTACTGGATGATGTTCCCATTGTTAACCCTACAACTCCGGGAACTACAACTCCGTCCACAGAGCCCATCACCAATCCTACTGCTCCTCCTACTACTACTACTCCAACTACCACTCCAGCAACGCCGATCACAAATCCGACAACCCCAACCACGACTCCAACGACGCCAACTCCTGCAACATCATCAGGAGGTACTTGGTGCATTGCAAATCAAGGTGCTTCACCAACTGCTCTACAAGTAGCTTTAGACTATGCTTGCGGATATGGAGGTGCAGACTGCTCAGCGATTCAACCTGGTGGAAGTTGTTATAACCCCAACACTGTTCGTGACCATGCTTCTTATGCTTTCAATGATTACTACCAGAAACACCCTGCCCCGGCTAGCTGTGCTTTCGGAGGAACAGCTCAGCTTACTAATACGGATCCGAGTAAGATATTGTCATTAAAAAAAAAACCAAGTTGTAAACTATAGTATAATTCTAATATTTCAATTATATTTTCTCTCTCTATGTTGGTCCAGGTAGTGGAAACTGTCACTACGCAGCATCCTCACCAGCGAGGTAAATATCTGACAACCATCTCTTATTTCTTTTAATTTTCAGGACAGATAACAAATGAGCTTATTTTTTCTTCTAACATTTAAATACAGTGTGACTCCACCGGCCAGCATACCACCACCAGCCACCCTATCGCCACCCTTCACCATGTCTCCCCCTACATTAACGGGACCAGGTGGCAACACGGTTTATGGTTCAGCAGAACCAACAGGACTCCCGAGTTCAGCCAGCTCTGGCCCACTCAGTTTTTTGCTAACCTTTGCCGCTTTAGGTATTGCGTGGTCGCTTATCGCTGCAAACAAACTCTAGGCCGCGGAAGGAACCCACTTGTAGTTGCTTCTTCCATGGCCGGATTGCAATTTCCATTGCTTGCCGGCAGAGGTCACAAACTTGCAGTCGAGAATAGACAGTGAGATGTTTTTCTTAAAGGTCCTTTTTCTTTTCTCCACATTAAGATCTTTTGCTATACTTTCTTGATCTACGTAGACATAAAACCCGAGTAAGAAGAGTTTAGAGTCTCTTAGGTTTTTCCTTTCAGTCATAGATAAGTTACAATAGCTGTAAGCACAATAAAGTAGTAGAGATGCTTTTCTTTTCTTTTTTTCAGCAATGGAGATCATTTCTCCGCCTCAGCTATACGCATTAATAGATTTATTTTCTTTCCAAACGTAATATTACTTTATAGTTATTCATCAGCTGGCATTGCAGTATTTTTCTCAAATAAATCGATAGAAAACTTGCTCATTGTCTCAATGCCAACGCGCAAAATAAAATATTAAGTGCTACTGAAGCTGTATTTATCCACGGCATCCCAAAATCGCAGCAACGATCTTCGCCGAGCCAATTACATTGGATCGCGGCTACATGCTAATGCCACGTTATCTCCTTGTACGAGGTGTGCTATGATCTTTTTATTCTTATGCTGTCATCACTTGTACAATGGTTATAAAAATTGAAATTTGGTTATCGATCTGTAACTTACCATCCAATCTTCCCTATGCAATTACCTCGTGTCATCTGGGAAACTTACGAAGACCTCAATTTTTTTAATCATCCTACGATTTTTTGCGAGAATTTTACCCACCACAAAAACCAAATTATGATTGTAAAATTTTGCTTAAGACAAGCAGAATATAAGGAGGCATTGTTAGTCATCCAGGTTAATTCCTGATTGATGCTGCCGCCATAGACAATGGGGCTCTCTCATAGGCACTAGAACCCTGGATTCAGACATTTTCAAAGAATGACATATAAACAAATGAAGACAAGTTTAATTGATGCAATGATAAATAACAAAGTAGTGGTGAAGAAATTACAAAAATTACAAATACCAAACGGATTTTTGTCCAAAATAAATTTAAAATGTACAATTTTCAAATAAAATTAGCAGTTATGTGAAAGTTTTACACGGTTTAAAGCATACCAAATAACTGTGCTAACCTCTAAAAGCAGAACTAAATCACCTCCTTAACATATTCATAGAACAGCCTAACAGGAACTGAAGGATAAAACATATTAAGTATAGAAGACAAATTATCTTTATCATCTCAAAATTACATTCATCACTCAATTTGTGGTTATAGTCACTTCGATTCAAAGGGATGAAAAACAGATGTCAGGATCACAGATCGTCAGTAGCTATATCAAGAAAATTCAGAAGAAAAGTTAAGCAGAAACAAAACTCCGCATACCTATTATTTTTCCATTAGCAGATAATCTAGATTAGTTCATCATACGACCTGCAGGTAAGGCATGCAAAATCGTAAAACTGTAAAGATGATCAAAGGATTCAACAGATGCTATGACAAGCAATGTAGCGAACTTGTATAAGCCCACACCCATCATTTCTCTTGAATTCTCCAATTTTGCACAAAGCAATATGATCATCATTCCAAAATCTTCCTATAATCTAAGCAAAGCTGAAGAAGCCACCTAACCAGGACGTAGTTCCCTTCGAGAAAAATCTTTGCACCGTAAAACCCCAGATTATCTCATTGTCTCCAACTTCGGATCCATTCCTATCTTGAGTCTTAGTATCTAGATTCTTAAACACAAACTCGATATGACCTCTCATTTAAACCTAATTGGATACCATATATCCACTAATCTTCTCGAATCTCAAGTATCACAAAATCTAAATCTTACTAGAAACAGCATAGTTTACTTCAAGGCTCTAACGAAATACTTAATTACTTCTTAAATATGCCATCAATTCCAATTGGAAACTACACGTAGATACTTTGGTTGTCTATTGTTTTACATGAATGATAACCAGCACACGCATGAAATCAATGTATTAGAATAATGTTTTAAACAACATAATTATCAGCAGCAAATACATATGAATCAGTTACAAAACACCCGCCTGATCAGAAAATACTTCTATCTTTGTTATAATGATCCATCTCTTCTGCTATAAAAATTAAGCTGGTCAATCAAAACTCCAGTGATTTTATGACCAATTAAATTCATAGGGCCTTCGAGAAGTGTTTCTCAATTATGGTTATTTCTGCTTCCCTACCATCATCTCTCTGAGCACTTTGAACCTAACTCATGTATGTGTGTTTATTCTTCTCAAATTTGGTCAAAAAAAGAGATGAGATTTCGACAACAATAATATGAACAAAGTCAGTTTAAGCAATTGATTCAAATCACTTCTGAGACTTGGAAGATGATAATTAAATAGCAGAGGTTTGAAATACTTGATCTACATCTAAGCGTACGTATGAGTTAGAGGAGAAAATCCAGTAGGAAAAAAGTCCTACTTGAAACTCACCAACTTTCTCAAGAGCAAGGAAAAATTTATTTCCAACTAATATGATGCTTTATCACACGTCCCCTCTCCAACAGGAAGGGGCCACTACTAAGATCATCTTTCCGTTACTTTATTTCAAGCATAGCAGTCTAGCAGTTTTGAGTTCCCAATGTCATCTGATTCTCAAAGCACATCGTGCCCAAGCAGCTGGCAAGTGTGATCAATAGAACTTGAGGGAAGGTGACATATTATGCACATTAACCCATCTGAAAAAGACAGCCCTCTTGTCCACCAAAGAGAACAGGAAATGCTTCTGCTGGTTAAGTAATATACACTAAATGACTAATAAAAGCATATGATTTAACTTTCAGTTCAAGGTTCAAGATGTCTGCTTCAAATTTTTTTTTTCCTTCCTAAAATACTTGATGTTCTCAGGGTCTTGTGTTAATAATGCTAAAACAGAAGTTTTTAACTGTATTGGGCATTCAACTTTTATTTAGCACAACCGGAGCCATAACCAAGTGCTGTTAAATTACTGTAACCTTTCTTCACCTCTTAAAAACAATCAGATTTACTCCCCACCTTTACCCCTCTTTTTGATGTTCTGTTTGCACAGCATTTCTTTATCAATTTCATTCCTATAATAGCACCACTGAATGAAACAACTAATTGCAATTTCCTACCATCCTATACAAGTTCCTGGCTAGAAAGCATCTATGTCTATAGATAGTTATGATAGTAGGATGTATATTTGTCGGTAGAACCTTTGATTTCAGATAAATTCAATTATGATAGCCTCAAATACCTATAGATTCACAAGGTTTCTTGACATATTTTGAGTTTTTCAGTCAAAATAACTGCTCCTCCACGATTTGGTTCACTTATGGACCTTCAGAAATAATTAGCAAACGTTAAAGCTAGGGAACTTAGAGAAATAATTATCCAAAGTACAAGCTATGATCATACAGGGTTTCAAGTCTACTATGTTTTTGAACAGAAATAACGCAGTGATTGCAGCATCAACTAATGTTGGAAAAACAAACGGGGCCACTACAAAGGATTAAGGTTCCTAGAAGATTCCATTCTAAACTTTTAGTTTCTTAATACAAGCATAAATGGAGTCTCTATACAATTCATATGAAAAGACATAAAAGAGCAAATATATAAACACGAGATAATTCACTAAGCAGCCAAAAAAAAAAAAAGATAGCGAACACAAATATGCAAAATTATATTTCACAAATAATTCATATACAATGCTTATATGATTGAAACTTGAACTGTACAATAAAATAAACAGAGCCATTTTCTATGACTACCTTTGATTAAAAAAAATAGATAGAGAATTCAACGAGGTGTCAAATAAGGGGAGAAAGAAATGGAAACAAGCAACAAAAGGCTGAAACAACAAGAAGACAAATGATAGCTTATTTTGTGGTTAATTTTGAAGAGAAAAGCGAATTGAGTATTTAATTAGAGGCCAACTTTCACTTAAAAGCAAAACAGAAAGACAAGGAGCAATATTGAAGGCTATAGGAAAAAGAAGGTACTCTTATTCCTTGTTACCAAATTTCTTGGCAATGATAGGACGAACATCATCAACATCAACCAGACTCTCTAAAAAGGGAAGCAATGAAATTAGTGCACGATCAGTTGGATCATCAAACCAACTCTTAATAGGAATCCCGTTATTCACTTGCAACCTGAAAACCTGAAATGATGCAAAGACGAAGAACTTTTAAGCAAACAGGAGTATAAGCATGGGATAAGTCGTTAATCTTTTCCATTTTTCTTTTTCACTTCTAGATATTTCACCATCATACTATTTAAATTGATAGTAGATAATGCATTTTGATGCCGCTGCTACACAAATAACCTCTATCCGTTTCTAGGTGATCTTAAGGAGTGGGGCACAAGGCCCCACAACTACCTCTTACCATTAAACTTGGTTTTGGATAATGTGAATGCTATTGTTTTTAATGAAACGATTCTCAAATGAAGCTTTATATATCACTTAACGCAAAAACCTAAATCTCTTTAATGACGAAGACATGCAGTCACTAGGTCACCAATTCAGATTCACATAACCTTTGCCTCAGCAAAATTAAATCTCACAAGCACATTAAGTTTAAGCTAAAAGCGATAAATGCTTTAAAAAAGGAAAAGTTGACTGCCCGGATGACAATTATATCTCTTGACTGAACTTGAAGGCAGGAAAGATGAAGTTTCATGAAGGGTAAACCTTCCAGAGAAGAGGCACGTATAATACCTGTGGAGAATTATCAATTATAGCAACTTTTGCAAGATCTACACCTAAAACTGTCAAATCTTTAGTGTAATTTCCATCTGAAAAAATGCAAGATTCACGATAAACCCGCCTAGATATGAGCTTTCGACCTGGGTCCAATATGTCCAGTAGTTGTTCTGCATAAATGCTTTGGCTGGCAGTAAAGATGACAACTTCAAACATCTCTGCAACTTTTTCCAAAAATGTATGGAGGTGAGGCCTCCGCTTTACATAAACGGTGTGCTCTTTCATATTGAAAAAGACTTTAAAGGTGAAGTCCGCATCATCACAATGTTCAAGCGTAGAGTGGACAAGAGTTTCTGCATGTATCCAAGCAATGGTGATCAAACATTTATGCTAATTTGTTATTAGATTTGTTTTAGGCACCAAGTGAAAAAGATGAAAAAGAAGCAAAACTCAAATAACCTGTACAAATTCTAAAAAGAGAAGGCAGCTTCTGGATCACAAATGGCATCCCAAATAATTCATATGTATGGAATCATTAATACCATCTAATACTTAACAGTCTAGAGAATAAAATTGGATTTGCAATCTATAACATCTTAAACCCCAAAAAGCATTCGAAACTTTTCTAGCAAAACTTCAACATTAACCTCACTAACAGAAGAAATACAACAAGTGTCGCGATTATAACAGTGGTTTACCCTAGCTGTTTGTTGAAATTGAGACGATAATTTCCCAAAAGGTTCTAACAGTTCTTTTATAATCCTTCAAGCCAAAATCTTGTTTTAAGTATTGTCATCCTCATAGGTAAATTAGACTAAACTCCAGTAGGCCTTATGGATTTACATCAGAGAATCTAAACCGTATGTTTGATACTCCATTTAAAAGATCACAAAAATTAGTCATTTGAAAGAAATGTTCAGGCAGCAGTATTAATGAATGAATGATGGATTACTCCCAGAAACATAAAATGTACAATAGGAAACATACAAAACATGTATGTCTTACCATCCAAATCAAGCACAAGTGTTATGGGCTTACTTCTCCGAGCCCCCAATGCAACCACAGCAGGCCGGAAGCTTGATACAACATCATGTAGTTCTGGTAAATTTTTTATAAATGATTGTGGATCAAAGTCATCTGCTTGATCAGAGTCTGAGTTAACATCAGATTCCGCTATGCAGGATGCCATCTGATCAATTTCTAGACGTAAACCCATATCATCTTGAGCTGTCATGGCTTCCTCGTGCAAATTAACATCATTTATATCATTGGCTTTGACAGTGTCCTCTAACAAAGGCAATATCATGTATTGCTCAGCCACATCAAACAACATACTTGGCTCAGAATACTTGAAATCAGGAAATGAATTGGTTCCGGAGATATTATCATCAACAGCATTTCCATCAAAAGGTATGCTCGCAATTATCATGTCAGACGAAAAGAAATCTGATAAATTACATGTTTGACTGACAAATGAGCTTTTGTTATCATCACTATCATAAGTGCCTAATGCTGGAACTTCAGGGCCATCATTATTCCCTACCACAATTGAAAAAGAGATAACTGTATCAAATATCTTACCAGAACCTTGCAACTTTCACACCTTGAAAAAGTAACAACTTCTCAAATATTCGAATTCCGCAAAAGTTCTTCATCAAACCGGTGAAAGATTAGCATTAAATAAAGGTAAGAAAACAATCATAATTAGTAAGCATACGCCAGACAGTAAGCTGCCAGAATTTTATGGTTGCATAACTTATGCAAAGAATACTACTTCTATCCTTTTTGGTTACAGAATATACTTTGAAGAATCACAGATCATTTTATATCACTTAAAATCAATGACAAGCATGCCATTTAGTCCTTAAGACCATGACTTTCTGAAGCCATGCCAACAGAGGCTGAAATTACATACTATCAGAATTCTTCATGGCAGCATGATATATCAAACACACAAAACTCGTAAATACCAATAGTTCATACAAGTATATTGTCCCATAAGCATGCGACAAGATAAATAACAATCTTTATTCTACCATTAATTTCTTTCCTTTTATGTAGCAGGCTATTGCCCTGGTAATAATATTTTATTCTTATTTTCTCAGTTCAAAATAAAATTGTTTATATGTGGACCAAGACCAAGTAAATTGCAAGTAATACTTATAACTTAATCAATTATGTTTAGGCAGGGATTTCAACCCGAAATGCTCTAATAAAACGCCATTCTCTAGCCTAACTGGAAAATGGAAATCAAATTCAAGCAATATATAGCATTTTACCACCTGAAATAAAGAATCACCTGCATCGTTGTCAATATTTGGTTGACTGTGTATTTGAATTGACTCCAGAAAAGGAGAGAATATTGTCTCTAAGTTTGAGGCACAGGTGTGGGCAGGTTCCTGCAAATTAATAAACTGTCACTGATAAGCGAATGCAAAATATGTTAGGGGCCAGTGTCTACTACATGATATCTTCCAAAAGCAGGGTAAAAACGAAATTAAAAACTAAAATTCACAAAGCAAGGTCCTAAAAAACAATAAAAACTTACCATTCTCCTCACAGTTGCAGAATCAACAAAAACTGAAAGCTGTTTCTGAAGCTCAGAATCATCTTCATTCAAAATTAGTTGCTGAGCACCAGCTCCATCAGTTTCAAAAACTTGAGAGGCCACCTCTATATTTGATAAATCTATCAACAGTCAGCAAGCACATCAGAAAAAAACAAAATACCGATGGAATTTTATCTTCCTTTTTTAAACTTTTTTTAGAGAAGAACATGTTAAAGCTCTACAAACAGAAAGCCTATCATGCATACATAAAAGTAAACAAAGAATGAGTGAATAACCAATAGATTCTTACGCTGGAAGCAGCACATAGAGGTTGGACCGACAGGTTTAAGGGCGGGGTATACAAGCAATGCCATACATACAAGAAATGACATCCTAATTTCCCATTATCTGCAACTATTTTAGCCAATAAATTAATAATTTATTCTCCCAGTGGTTCAAATGGTTGATATATGTACTTAATTATTTGTTTCCCTGCTACAGTGCTATAATTTGACAATAAAGGACCCATTCCAAACACAACTGCATCTTTTACATTCTGGATACGGGATCAGGACCCCCTGACTTCAACTTATATATATTGCAATTTTAGAAATAAAGGTATAATCAACAAACAAGTAGCTAAGTTAAAAAAAAAAATTGCAAAGAAAGCATCATTTCTACTGCAACAAATCTCAGGCCAAGCCAGGTAGGGTCAAGAATCTTATCCACTTGACTAAAGCAATGATCGGAAATTGATAATTCTATTTGTCAAGATATAAGCAAACAGCACAAGAATTTGCAAAGCATCCCGTAAAGATAATAGGACACTCCAACGAGTATTTGTAACTTTTAACAATTAACATTAGACAAATATCTGCCCTGTCCAATGTAGTCGTTTACCATCATGAGAGTTTTGAATGCATGCACTGAATTCATCTCCTTGTTGGGAAACTCTGACATGACAGCACGGTCTTTTGCAAATCATATTAGACTTCTGACACACACGGAGACCATTTTTTTCTCTTAAAGAAACCATGCTTGATTTGCCCTTCATTCTTAGAGATGGCATTTGATCTGCAACTGTTATGTATTCCACAATCTCGATTCCGGAACATCAGTGGGAACCTAAACAGTCAAATCAGCAGGACATGAATCATCAAGGTAAGAAGCAAGGATATTAAAACAGATTGACTTAAAGGATTAACAGAATTAAGAGACTGACGTATAAATAAAGGACGTTCATGCAAAATAATTTGCAAGCAGTGAGATATGTATAGCAAAAAATAACCAAAACCAAAGAAAAAGATGGGAATTGAAAGTCAAAGTCCAAGACCCTATTCCTAGTACTACTAGGGAATTTTAGGATTGTCAACTCGGAATAACACTGAATACCACAATTCTGAAACCTACATCTTGATCTCTGTTAGATAAATATAGGGTTCACTATAGTTTATCTTGGGAAACAATTTTTCATACAAAGAAAATTTAGGAAAGAACTAGAAAGGTAGCAGAAACTCTTCACGAAAAGACAACATACTAATCCAGTTTCAAACAAAAGCAAATCTTCAAGTAAAACCCACAAATTAAAGTCAACCAAACTCTTTTAATTCCCATAAACGCAATTAAATCTCATCAACATACTTTAATTACACAGCAAAACACCAGAAGAATAAAAAATACCCAAAAAAACCAAAACCCTTTTGCATCTTAAACCCTAACAAAAAGAACTAGCTGAAGTGACAGTTATACAGTTTCAACTATCGTTTAAACGGTCAAAAATTAAAAACCCACAAAAACCCAGAACCAAAGATCAAATAAACAGTACAACAAAAAACAAAATCAGCTAAAATAAACTTTGCAAAAAAATGGTAAAAAAAGTTAAATTTTCTAGAGCATGGAAATAGAGAGTACCTATTTAGAAACAAAAAAATGAAAGACCCTTTCTTTTCTTTTCTTTTCTCTCTCTTTCAAAGACTTATGTTTTTCTCTCTCTCTCTCTCTCTCTCTCTCTCTCTTTAACTTCCACGAACGATCAGGACAAACGTGGGAGGGGGGGCAAATGTCGGCTTCCACTGGATTCTATGGACGGCTGTGACCGAATCACTGAGAGTAGCTTGGACCCGTAGATTTTTGTCACGTAGGGTGTGGAACCAGTTCAGTCTGACGCGTTGACACGTGCAGGTTCGCGGAAAGCGACGGAAACTTTTGGGAGAAAAAATTTGTGGAGGGAATGGAGGTTGATGTTTTTCATATTCGCACTTTGTTGCGCGTGTTTGCACTTTGCTTCTTACAGCTGTTAATGTTCGTTTGTTTAAAGTTGTTTGCTAAGTGTTCATTGTTGAGCTACTTGATGGATCTTGATTTTATATATATATATATACACATATAAATATATATACACACACGTATATTTAATTTGAATTATTTGATTAGATATTAATTATTATTTAATAATTAAAATATTTTTATTATTTATTAATAATAAATTTAAATTTTTAAATTTGATTAAATTAAAATCTAGATAAAAATGTAAACCCACTACATCATTACTGTCCAATTATTATGTTTAAAAAGAAAAAAAAAAAGGATTGTAAAGAAAGGGGGCAGTGTTGGTATTTTTTATCATACAAAAACTCGTGGCTCATATTTACAATATATTCCATGAAATTTTATATATATATATATATATATAATATGTTTGTTTTTTGAGGGCTTAATTTATGGGGGTGTCTGTTGTCCAAGAGAACGGACCAAACCCCTTTGGTATCTTTTATCTTCTCCTTATCGTATTTATTGTCGTGATGGCGTTTAGCTTTAAAACAATTTATTTTTAGTTTTTTTTTAAATCATATAAATATAAAATAATCATGAATTTAGCTTAAATATATTAAAATTTTAAATATTAATATGAAATATATATCAAATAATTATATTGATTATATTTATTAAATATGTTATATTGGTAATATGTTTATAATTATCTTCTACATTATTAATATTCAATATCCTATACTTTTCACAAGAGTCGACAAAGACAAAGTTCTGTCATATCTCTTTGCCGCTGAAGAGGTGCTTACAAATTTCTACTTATATATCCATTTTCTTGAGGCCCTCTGAGCACTACATCATGTCCCCCCCTATTGGTATTCTTAATTTTGACGTGCATCAAACTTTTTAATGTTTCATGGCTCCAATAAAACAGATGTGATTGATTTTCTTTTTTTATCTTTTTTAAGGTTGATATGATTTAAGTACATGTTATTACTGGTACTGTTATCCTTTTTTTTTTTTTACTTTCGAGATGAGAGTGGTTAAAAAAAAAGAATTATTATTCCAAACATTATGACGAGCTGAAAATTTTGAGTAGGGAAATGGAAACAAGGGGTAACAGGTCAGTTAATCATGTTTTAAGGGCGAGTTAAAAAAATAAAATAAAAAAGGAGCAATAAAAACTCCACCCTGGAAATGGAAAGATGTGTGGAAGCTTATTGTTTAAGAGAACCAAATGAATCATCAAATAAAAACAGGAGTAGAAAGTACAGTGATGATAAAGTTTCAGCTACTCATTCCATTACAGTTATGATTCTACTTGTACTAATATTTCTTACAAGATACAAATGAGGTGTTGAAAAGAGAAATCCCATCAGCAGAAAAAAAAAAAAAATAAGACATGGAAGTTGAGAGTGGAGAAAGGGCAAAACAGCCCCAACAGCAACAACAACAAGAACCCGAACCCAATGCTACTTTTACATCATCAGCTGCAAGTAACATGAAACCCATGGATAAAGGCAAAGTCATTGCTCAGTATAATGCAGATGCTGGGCTTATGGCTGAGTTTGAGCAGTCAGTTGTGTCTGGTAAGTCCTTTAATTATTCAAGATCAGTTATTTGTGCTCCACAAAGTGTACCTGAGGAACAAATCACTGCTTATCTGTCAAGAATTCAAAGAGGGGGTCTTATTCAACCCTTTGGTTGTATGGTTGCTATTGAAGAACCCACCTTTAGGATCATTGGTTATAGTGAGAATTGCTCTGAGTTGTTGGGTTTGCGTTTGGATGGGGAGGATGAGTCTAAAGGGTTGAAGGGTTTGATTGGAATTGATGCAAGAAGCCTTTTTACACCTGCGTCAGGTGCTTCCTTGGCAAAAGCTGCGGCTTCTAGGGAGATTTCATTGTTAAATCCGATTTGGGTTTATTCAAGGAGCACCCAAAAGCCATTTTATGCTATATTGCATAGGATTGATGTGGGAATTGTGATTGATTTGGAGCCTGCACGGTTAGGTGATCCTGCATTGTCATTTGCCGGTGCCGTGCATTCACAGAAACTTGCTGTTAGGGCGATTGCAAGGTTGCAGTCACTTCCTGGTGGTGATATTGGTGTATTATGTGATACACTTGTGGAGGATGTTCAGAAGCTTACTGGCTATGACAGGGTTATGGTTTACAAGTTCCATGATGATGGTCATGGTGAAGTTGTGTCAGAAATCAGGAAATCTGATTTAGAGCCATACTTGGGTTTGCATTATCCTGCCACAGATATCCCTCAAGCTGCCCGTTTCTTGTTCAAGCAGAATCGCGTGAGGATGATCTGCGATTGCCATGCAAATCCAGCAAAGGTCATTCAAAGTAATGAGCTGAAGCAGCATCTCTGCTTGGTAAATTCAACCCTAAGGTCACCCCACGGATGTCACACACAGTATATGGCAAACATGGGCTCAATCGCCTCGTTAGTGATGGCAGTGGTTATAAATGGTAACAATTCGACAAAGCTCTGGGGGCTGGTTGTCTGTCATCATACTTCTCCACGCTATGTGCCTTTCCCCCGTCGTTATGCCTGTGAATTTCTTATGCAGGCATTTGGACTGCAGCTATACATGGAACTTCAATTAACATCACAACTAATTGAGAAGAAGATTCTAAGGACTCAAACCTTACTCTGCGATATGCTGCTTCGTGATGCCCCATTCAGCATTGTGACACAATCCCCTAATATCATGGACCTTGTAAAGTGTGATGGGGCTGCATTGTACTACAAAGGAAAATGCTGGTTGCTGGGTGTGACTCCAACCGAGTCACAGGTAAAAGATATAGCTGAGTGGCTGCTCATCACTCACAAAGATTCTACTGGATTAAGTACAGATAGTTTGGCTGACGCTGGCTATCCCAATGCTGCTTCACTGGGTGATGCAGTTTGCGGCATGGCTACGGCCAGATTCACTTCAAAGGATTTCTTGTTCTGGTTCAGGTCTCATATTGCAAAGGAAGTGAAATGGGGAGGAGCCAAGCATCACCCGGAGCACAAGGATGATGGTGCAAGAATGCATCCAAGGTCATCATTTAATGCTTTTCTAGAAGTGGTAAAAAGTAGAAGTTTGCCTTGGGAGGTTCCGGAAATCAATGCCATTCACTCTTTACAGCTTATAATGAGAGATTCATTTCAAGACACGGAGGACAGTGGCTCCAAGTTGCTAGCTTATGCCCAGCAGAGTGATACTGAGATGCAAGGGATCAATGAACTCAGTTCAGTGGCAGCTGAAATGGTTAGATTGATTGAGACAGGAACAGCTCCTGTATTCGGAGTTGATACAGCTGGTCTCATAAATGGTTGGAATGCAAAAATCGCTGAATTAACAGGTTTACAGGCCGATGGTGCAATGGGGAAATCCCTGGTTAATGAAGTTGTTCATGATGATTCACGTAAAGTGTTAGAAAATCTCCTACGAAGAGCTTTGCAAGGTAATCTCATTCTTGTTCAACAGTCGTGGGCACTCAATAAAGAAATAACTTTGTTTTTGGACTCAAAATCATAATTCTGCACTTGGTTTTTTGTTCTTATTTGATTCAATGTACAGTTTGTTCACTCTGGTCTTGGTTGCATTTATGAATTTCTTAGTCTTCTGTTTCAAACATATCTTGAAACATGGTTATTCACATTTTTCTTCTATAATATCTTTTCCTGATGATATAGTAACTCATTTTACCTAATAAAATCCAGGTGAGGAAGACAAAAATATTGAGTTAAAACTAAGAAATTTTGGGCTTCATCGGGAAAACTTGGTCGTTTACATTGTGGTCAATGCCTGCACGAGCAGGGATTACACAAATGATGTAGTTGGCGTATGCTTTGTGGGTCAAGATATTACATCCGAGAAAGTTGTGATGGATAAGTTCGTCCGTTTGCAAGGCGATTATAGGGCTATCATACAAAGTCTTAGCCCCTTGATCCCTCCGATATTTGCTTCTGATGAGAACGCCTGCTGTTCCGAATGGAATGCAGCCATGGAAAAGCTGACTGGTTGGAGCAGAAGTGAAGTCATAGGTAAAATGCTGGCTGGGGAAATCTTTGGAGGTTTGTGTCAGCTCAAAGGTCAGGACAAGCTGACTAGATTTATGATCCTGTTGTATCAAGGAATTAGCGGTCAGGATGCTGAGAAGTTCCCATTCGGATTTTTCGATAGAAAAGGGAAATTTGTGGAGGTTTTCTTAACAGCAAACAAAAGGACTGATGTAGATGGGAACATAATTGGCTGTTTCTGCTTCTTCCAAGTTATCGCGCCCGATATTCAGCAGGCTACTGAAGAGCACAAGCAAGAGGACAAAGAGTTCTTTACAAAACTTAAGCAGCTAGTTTACATGCGACAAGAGATGAAAAATCCTTTGAATGGTATTAGATTTACCCACAAACTTTTAGAAACTACAGCTATTTCTGAAAATCAGAAGCAATTCCTCGAGACCAGTGATGCTTGCGAAAGACAGATCTTGGCGATAATCGAGGATATGGACTTGGGAAGCATCAATGAAGGGTAAGTCTCTACTTAGTTCCATCATCTGCATAATTTGACGACCCTGTAGTTTCAACATTACCTTCTGTTTGTTCCTTTTGCTCATTAGATGTAACCGTCATGATGTTTAGGATATGAGAAGCTATCAACTAGCCTCTATTAGATGAAAGTCGTTCTTACGATCATAATTTCTTGATAAAATTTTCATGATTCATGACTACATGTTTCCTTTTTTTTTTTTTTTTTTTGAAAATCAAGAAGAATTTTCATTGATGACAGGATAAAAACAGGAGATCATCCATCCTGAATACATAACACAAGATAATAATTAACAAAAACCGCAAAGAGTCTGCCACCAATAAGAAACCGTCAATTATTGACTACACTTATGACATTGAAGATGGCTTTAAGCATAGAAGAATTTGTTTGCAGAAGCATGGAGCTAAGCATGGAAGAGTTTCTGCTGGGGAATGTTGTTGATGCTGTTGTGAGTCAAGTCATGATTTTGCTCAGAGAAAGGAACTTACAACTTCTTCATGAAATTCCAGAGGAAATCAAGGCACTTTCTCTATACGGCGATCGAATTAGGCTCCAGCTAGCGCTGTCGGATTTCTTGCTTAATGTGGTGCATCATGCTCCTTCTCCAGATGGATGGGTAGAAATCAGGATTTCACCTGGCCTAAAGCTAATACGAGATGGCAACGAGTTCATTCGATTACAATTCAGGTACCACAACTATGGTGGACTCCTTCATCAAATAAGAATAATTAGTCTCAATTTTTGCCATGTCCCTTAGACATGATCTTTGTTGTGTAACATGGTAAGATGTTCATGACAACTAATGGTGTTCTGTTCTGTCCTTGTAGGATGAGTCACCCAGGTAAAGGCCTTCCTTCTACTCTTATCCAAGACATGTTTGAGGGCGGAAATCATTGCACGACACAGGAAGGCCTGGGGCTAAACCTGTCACGGAAGCTTCTAAGTAAGATGAATGGACACGTTCACTATGTCAGGGAACATAACAAATGTTACTTCCTCATTGATCTTGCAATAAGAACGAGGAAAGGAAGGCAAAAAGCATCACAAGCAGAATAACACTTAAATCTCTCCAAGGAGCCTCTGCTCTGAATGTGTCGATGAGGCCAAAGAAGGTAAGCGGCAAATTCTATTGGAACTCCATTTTTGGTTTTTGCCTGATCTTTTGGTGCATCCTAACAACAATTTCATGAGTTGATGCCTGTTTGTCCATCAAGACTGGTATGGGAATAAGCATGTGAGAGTGAGTGCGTGTATATATACTTATATGCTTTAGTGTAGAGCGAAATGGAGACAAGATGTAAAAGTTTGCTAGAGAAGAACTAGTTGAAACGTAAGAAACGCAAACAAAATCGTGTAATAATATGTCATTTTAAGGGACTAAGGAATTTAGCAATATAATTGCATTTCATGTATTTAAAGTTTTAAATTAATTTGACATCTGTATCATGTTGATTGAGAATATTATTTTTTATATATATTTAATGGTTGAAATTAGTTTACATCGAATAATCCAATAGCTAGTCAGACATTTTTAATTTATTTGAAATTTAACATGTACAATCTTAATAAATAAAGCATAAAATACAATAATTGTCAATCTTATAAAAATTTATGGAAGCGAGATTACACTAGCGCAAATAAATTATAAATCCCTCTACAAACATGAAAATACTATTTTAGTAGTTTGGTTGGACTTTATTCACTCATATTTATATTTAATACATATAATTACAAAGAAATAAAAATTCATGACTTTTTTAATCCATGCAATAAAAAAAATCAATAACTTATTTTTTTTATATAAAATTCACAAATTTATTCGGATATTATTATTATTGCTATTATTATTATTATTATCCCTTAAAAGAATGTGAAGATTTCACTAGTCAAAAATAATTTGCACAATTTTGTCAACAAACAGCTAAAGGCATGTCAGTCCCTGAAACGGAAAACAAGCTTTCAGGCAGCAACTAACCCGGCAAACGGCATGAACACTCCAACATTGTCAAATGGCATCCATTTCATAGAGAACCAAATCATACGATTGACAAAAAACAAAAGTCTGTATTTTGCTTGCACTATACAATTTTCTGTTAATGGCACTGATGTTACATCCCTGGATCTCAAAATTCTCAACTCTCACTCGCAAACGCATTATATCAATTTCTTCAAAACACCAAAAAAGAACCCAAAATAGAGAGGAAAAGGCAGAACGACGATGCAGAACCCAAAATATACTGGTGCATTCTCCCTACAGTTTTCCAAGTTCAAATGCTTTGGCTATTAAGAGTCTTCTAAAACTTTTCCGAGTCCAAGACCACACAAAATGTGCATCCTGCTATAGATGGTTCACCTCTTCCTATGTTTTTACAGTTGAGTATGTACGCAAAAGTCAGCCTTCACAGCCCTCCCCACCCTCCCCTTGAATTTGGTTGGTACAGGGGCAATCTCCTGACACTAAGCTGTTAAAACGTTTGAAGCTCCTCACCAGCCTCTTTCTCGTTAGGGTCACCTGAAGAATCACCCAAATGCGACCCATTTGGTTGGCGGATGATATTCAAACTAGAGTGCAAATGCTCTGGAATGCTCTGAAAAAAAAAAAAAAAAGGTCCATCGTTTTTTTTATATGAATGAAACTAGTGCCTGTAATCAGTCCAACTCTTTGAATAAAAAAAGATGGCATCTGATTCATAAAAAACAGATTAAAAAATGGTCGATTTAAGTCAGCCATTGAAAGTAAAAGAGAAGTAGGCGTATACTGAGCAAATTTCCAGGTATAGATTATAACACAACAGCAAGAATAACATATACTAATGGCTACCTGATCACCACCATCAGGGCCCTCAGAGTGAAAGAGAATTGGGCGGCAGCGCTTATCTTCATTCATCAAGCTTGAATTCTGGAAGTGGGCAACAAGAGCTGCCTTCCCCTGGATTCGAGCATATGCTAGAGAAGCAACTTTCTCACTGTTAAACTTCTCCCACTTCTTTCCATTAAATGCCTGCATATGGTGGTTTAACATAAATGAATACAAAGAAAACATTCCAAGGCTTCAGTAACAAGCTTGCCCCTTCTCTTTAATAATGAGCACAAATTTCTTATAGAAAAAAATAAATAAATAAAAGAGGTTAAAAGGTTAAAATACACCTAAGTGGCTAACACAAAAAGTTTGAAAAATATATTAAGCAAATTATACTTATATAACCTCATAAAATGGTATAATGTGCGAAGGAGACAGCATATTGATAAAGGCATAGCCCACATTGCATTTATTCTGCACCACAAATGGGAATATCCATCAGTTGCAACTGAACTTGAAAAGTAAATAGTCTAAACAGCAAATCAAAACCCCAGAGTAATTACCTTAAAATCAATGGGCAAATAGAGAAAATCATAAGTCCCCTGGTGATTTTCATCAATAGCAGCCAACAACATCTTTGAGGTATATCTAAGGATCATAATGAAATAGAAAGTGTCAAGGCATCAGTACTTCAAACATATTGATGGGTACTCAATATTCATAAACCAGAAGATTATAGAGGACGAACTGACTTATTTGGAATATTTTTTATCATCAGGGTTGTTCGAGTATCTTCGCCACTAATAATTTTATCCAAGTCCAGCTGAAATTGCTTTTTGTTATCCAGCTGGTTCCGATTATTCTCAACCCGTCTGCCCCGGCCACGCTCAGCCAACCCCTCCATGCCGTTGGGTAGTAGTCCTGGGTATAGGCCATTGCCCAAAAATACAGGACTAAGCCTAGGTGAAGACATCATTCTCATACTTAATGAACCATTCTCAGACACATTCCGTGGAATGCCAATACCTGAGCTCATAGCAGCACGAGAACCCATATTAACCATAAAACCTCCATCATTGTGGCCTACGCCCATGCCTCCAAATGTATCAGGACTCATGAATGAAGTATCCGATGATTCTGGGTAGAAACCAAAATGCCTTTCCAGAGGAACACCAGATGGAGCAGATCCAATGTGATGATGATGGTGGTGTTGGCATGAGCCAGAGAAAGATCCTTGCCAACCTGAGAATGGAAAGCCATGGCCCTTTCCATTGGATGGAAATGGATGTTCCACGGATGATGTCGGCCAAACTGAAGAGTTTGTGCGATCCGTATGAGAATTTGGATTTCCCCAAAGAAACTGTGGCCCAGACAGCGTTTCCATCCGGGAACCATTTAAAGGACCAAATGTAGGCATGGTTCCACTGTATTGGCTCAACTTTGGCTCTGGCAATGAATGGGAAAGTTGAAAACCAGTTCCATGGGTTGAATTTGAATTTGTACTGGTTAATCCATGCTCTACATGACTACCCCTTCCTTGGTCCTTGCCAATTGGTGCAACTTTCATGGAGTTTGACACTTGAGGATGCAGGACAGAAGCCAGACCAGATAAATGGTTGCTAGTTGTTGGACTCATGGTTCTGAAAACAGGAGACTTACTAAGAGAATGCATTGGACTATGCTCTATAGGACTGTTAAACTGTGCCCAGTTACCTGTCAGGAATATTGCAACATCCTCGGTTTACAAAATAAATTCAAGACACAACCAAAACCATATGCACACAAATGATAGCATATAAATCAAATGGCCCAACCTGGAGGAGAATTGGCTATTGGGGAACCAACTTGATGTCTAAAACCCCGAGATTCATCTTGTTCAAGCTCTTGATTCAGTTGCAACATCAAGCTACATGTAGAAAAAAGATGATCAATCAAAAATTTTCACCATTGCTATACCTCCAAAACCCACAAAGCAAGAAATCAAACAAAAATTGTAGCAGCCAGTAAACACAGAATAAAGGAGAGTTTTTAAATAAATAAAAAGAATATATAGAAAATGTTGATAAAGTCTAGCATGCAGCAGCCAAGATAAAGGATCCATGCAACTACACTGTCATGAGGCCATAACTGCAGTAGTTCTCATTGTTTCTATTTCCATACAGGGCTGAATTCACAATCTACACTGGTTTACCTCTTCCAATCAATACCAATGTATAACAGGCAGGAATTGATTAGCTTTCATGCCCTAGTACCAGTAGAAGAGCAAATAGCATAAAACTATCAGGTCACATTCAAAAAGGAGCACACTCCAGTTCTATCACAGTGCCAAACACTAAGAGGAAAAACTTATTTCAGAGGGAAAACATGATTTATCGATAAAAAAAAGATTACAGTCGTTATATGCTAGTACTAATAGAAGAATCAGGTAAAAGATATACGCACTTGCGACGAGCTCCTCCCGGGCGACTAGGTTCAAGCTTAATACGTTTACCAGCTATGTCACTTCTATTCAGTGACTTAAGAGCTTGTTCTGCAGCTCTAACATCATAAAATTCAATGAACTTATGGTGCCTCTTGTATGGCGTTTCCCTAATCTGCTTTTAGGAAATGAAAAGACGTTCAGAAATGCTAAACATGCAATCTCATGTTTGAAGCAAGGAAACATTTTTGAAAAGGGAAAAGCATCACCTCTTTAACCTCGCCATAAACCCCAAATATTTGACGAAGATCTTCATTTGAAACGGATGGATCCAAATTAAAAATTACTAAAGTTCCTTGATTAACATCCTTCTCAGATGGATTATCCTGATGTAGTATAGGTTTGGAGAAAAAGTACAAGTGAAAGACGTTAATAAAGACAACACTGTGGCAAAATAAATTATTTGGGAGTAAAAATGCTCCAAACCTTAGGAATTGAGAAGTGAATGTCAAGTTTTCTCCGTCTTAGTGGCTTGTTCTGTAATGCACGCATAGCTGTTCGAGCAGAACGAATGTCATAATAGGATATCATCACAAAGCCCCTGTGTTTACATGCCGTGTACAAAGTTCTAATATCACCATATTGCTGCAAGAAGGGAAAAAAAATGTAGCACTCCCATCAGAAAAGATAGCAAGTGACTTATATTACTTCTCAAACCTCATCAAAGAGCTAAGAACAACAGGTTTGAATAGATAACCATTGTCTAACAATTCAAAGTAGCATTCCAGAAATAAGGAAACATATATTTACAACTTTAAATTGCCCCACGCAATACCTATAACTTGAAATGCTAGAGGTTTCTAAATTAGATTACTTAGTGAATTCCAGCATCTAAAACCTGCATTACTGGTTATAAGAGCAATGTATTACAATTTCTAGCAATATGAAAAAGGTGACAAAATAATGAAAGTATTTCCAAAAGCAAAATGCCCTTGTCCCAGCAGCCCTAAGAAGGAGGTGACAAGGAAAGCCATCAAAAAGAATTTTAAGAATCAATTACCTCAAAAAGAGCTCTTAGTTCAGAATCCTCAACGTTACTATTTATATTCCGAACAAATAATGTCCTTGAAGGGTGTTCTCCATATGGATGTTCCCCAGCAATAGTTCCAACACCATTTATAAGACCATAATGGGGCATGCCGTTTCCAACACCAGCATCAGAGAGACTCACTTTTGACATACCAATGGTCAGGCTCTCTTGTGGGTCAGTTTCCAATTCCATACCTCCACCACTGCCGAAAACATCATACTCTTCCAAATCTTCCAGTGAACTAGGCAACCCACTTAGGTCAAAATCATCCATTATGCCTGCTAAAAGCTCATTCTCATCATCAGGCAGCAAGCTTCCAAGTGCATGAGCTTCGATGTCTCTGAGGGGATCATTGCCTTCCGCATCTTGATGAAGGTTATTTATATCAGATGTGATGTCATCAATAGATTGGTAACTGTTATCCATATCATTTAAGTTCACTGCATACAGTTGAAACGAGGTCAGACTTTCCTCAATGTAATAGATAATATTTAAAAAACAGCTGACACTTACGCTTCGCATGTGGAAGAACAGGTAATGAGCTAGAAAAAAGGGTAGCATCACTTGAGGCATGGTAGACATCAGAACCAGATAAAATCCCCCATGCAGTTTGCACTTCCTTAGGTTCATTTGCCTTTGGAATCTTAGTAGGATCTAGACCACACATGATTAACAAATAACAAGACCATTAAATGAGAGAATACACGTCATGGATTAGCAGCATACAATGAACAATTGTAAAATTACCTGAAGCTGAATGTTCAGCAGACTGCATCATTGCATCACCTTTTCTTCCAAGAAAAAGGGAATAGAATACAAATCAAACCCTTTGAGACATAAAGCGTTGCATACTCAACAACTAAATTACTATTAAGAACAACAAAAAACAAAATCTCAAAATTGCTATAAAGGGAACATGGAAAAGTCAAAACCAACAACCTGCATGGTTAATTTTTAAAGAACCTCACACCATGACACATGGTATAATAATATCACAAAAAATCGAAATATATATGCTCAAAGAAGTTTAAGACTTCAAATTGGAATTCAAGTAAAATTCAGAGTTCTTATCTTTTTTTTACCTATTTTAATGAATCGCTGACCTAAATTCTAATTCCAAATTCATCGCCGTCTAAAAGTGAGACCAATTCTAAATCCAAAGTCCAAAAACAATCCGAAGAGGTGAAAAAATTGAGCAAAATTAAGATTATATATTTAAAATAAAGGTCCAAAAGGCACAAAATCAAAAAAAAAAAAAGCTAGAATAACAGCTTGAAATTCAGTGATTTGAGCAACACAATAGCAATCAGACTGTTCCTTCCAAAACCAAATTCCAACACTATCTAATGACAAACTTAAAGACAAACAAAACCCAGAAAACTTATAAAAGAAAGATGCCAACTGTAATATCAAGCCTCAAACGGATTTGCTCAAAAACAAAAACCCAATTCAAACCCAAAGAAAATAATTATTAACTTAAATATTCAAATAAAATCATCAAGAAACCCACCAAAACAGTAAATTATATATATATATATATATAAAAGATAGAAAAGATTACCCGAATAAGTTTCAAAGAGTGTGAAAAATTAAAGCCAAAAAAAAAATAATAATTAACTGATCTTCAATACAAAGCTCCCTGCCACGATCACACGCAAAAGGCAGAGAGAGCCGTGAAGAGAGAGAATTTGAAGTAAAAAGTACTTTGCTTTCTCTTTTATAGGACTTTAATGGGGTTTTTTTATTTTAATATTAATTTTTTTGTGAAATAATGATGATTCGACGAATGGAGTTAAAGGAACAGAGAATGATTGAAAGAGAGGAATTGTGTTATGAATGCGGGGAATTTAACTGTATTTAAATATGTTTTTTGGGTCCAAAAACACGTTCTGAAAAAAAAAAAAAAAGGAAACAGAATTTTTTTTTAACGTTGTGGATAGAGTTGAATCCGGGCTTTGACCTCGGGGTTAAGGTGGAATTGCAAAATTGCCATTACTTATGAGATTGGTTGAAACGAGGGATGATGACGTGGATACAACAATTATTGGACTTTTTCGGTAGAAAAATAACCGAAGTCTGAGGAAAATTAAAATAAGAGAATTTAATATTAAATTTAAAAATTAAATGATAAATGATTATTTCTAAAAATAATTCACAACTTTTATTTACTTTGGTACATAAATTATAATGAAATAAAATGTGGTAAACTTATGTATGGGTGTTAAATAAATAAATAAATTATGGGGATAATTTTTTCAAAAATTATTTTATTAATAAATATGAAAATATAAAATATATCCTTGAATTTATATTTATACAGTAGTGTACTAGATTTTATTATTAATAATTTATTTAATTTTTTATAATTTTATTAATTTAATTTATATTATTTGATTTCTAACATTAAATTAATAATTTTAATATTAAAAATGAGATTTTTTGAAAATACATTTTTAAATGAGAGATAAACGTAGATAATGTGTTGATTAAAGCGAAAGAATGACGTGGCAGGATTAAATGCCCAGATAAACATAAATACGTGTTTTGTTCACATTATAATGCAGGTTTACAGGTCAAATATGTTTGTCTAATAATTTTGATTTACTCCTTTCCTTATTAGTTTACAAAAAAATAAGAGTCGGGGTTGTCTTTCCTAGCAAGTTACCTCTTATTTGAATTAAGGTAAAAATAACAACAACAACAACAATAATAATAATAATAATAATAAAATAATAGAAAGAGAATTTTTTATCTGATGAAAAATGTGACAAATTGAATTATTTTTCTTAAAATTATTCAAATTTTATAAATTTTAATTTTAAAATTTTTAAAAAAATTATCCAAACAAAAAATATATATTTATTTTTTTCTCAACCTTCCTTTTCTTTCCTTCACTTTTCTGTCTTCTCTTTTTTTAATATTTATCTAAACATGGAGTTAAATATTATTTAATTTTTATTTTAAATTTTTTATTGAATTTACCAAAAAATATATATTATAATTTTTTTTATAAATACCACTTAACCAATGATATTAAACGTTGATTAATTTAAAAAAAATTTAAAAAATTTTTTTATCTAAAAACAATAAAAATTTAAATAATTATTAAATTAAATCTTCAAATGTTAATAGTTCTTTTCATAATTTCATGAGTTTGAATTTTAGATAGAGAGAAACATTATAAATAGTAAATATTTGTATCTTTATTATGTAGCTTAATATCCTAATTAGACTTGCTCAAGGGTCGGGTTATCCGTTCATGCCTGAAGATAAACCCGATATTTGTGAGGGTTTGGACAAACATATTAGACTCGAAAAATGAGCTTGGACAAAAAATTTAAGCCCGATTAAAAAATAAGTCAGGCTGTAGGTTCAACTTTCAAAGCCCGAGCCCAACTCGGTTCGACCCATTTTACTATTATATTATATATATTTATTTTATATTTTATGTATTATGTAATTTTTGTCATATAAAAAATACATATATGTAATATTATAGTGTAAACTTTAAAAATTAAATTAAATTATTTATATTTATAAGCTTAATAAAAGAAAATTATTAAAGTAATAAAGATTAAATTTTAAAAAAATATGTTTTTTTAAAAAATAAATTTTAAAATAATATAATATGGGCGGGCTTAAACGAGCTTGAACTATCTATTTACAAATATGGATAAGCTTAGACAAAATTCGAGACTCATATTTCAGGCTTAGTCGAGCTTGAAGAAACATATTTAATATTAATACTATACTTAAACTCAACTCGAAGCTAGACCCATGGGTATGTGTAGTCTTAATTAATAAAAATAAATATCTTTAGTTTCTAACCTACTGCAAATGATAATCCTTCTAATTAAATAAAAATATAAAATGAGATTGTACATGAACTCAAATGCCATGGGAGGGCATCAAAAGGATGACTGATTGTCGTAAGGATATAATCATAAATTAATTAGTGGGCCATTATCATAAGCATATTACAAAAACAATAATTTTGTCATCAATGGGATTATATTTTCATTATTATGATATAATAAATCACCAAAAATGCTTTAAGCAGCAATTCGTGTGAAAAAAGGTTGGCATAAAATAACATCTAATAATTTATTTTCAGTCTTGGGTTCCATCATTAGAACACCCCTTTTTACTTAAGTATATGCTGTTAGAATATTCCATTGATTTTTTAACAGTGATGGCTAAAGAATTAAAAAAAAAGTGTTTTTTTATTTGATTTGTTATAATTTATTATTTTTTTCATAAATAAATTATTATATTTTAATTCATATTTAAATAAATTTTTATTTCAAATAAAACATTGATTTATGTTATACAAGTCAAATTTTAAAAACACCGATCGTGTGGATAAAGAAAAAAGAAATTGCATAAAGTTGCTAGTGTTTTTTTTAACATGTAAATCTTAATAAAAAATAAAATTAATTAAAAATATTATAAAATTACATAAAATAATATTTTTATCTTTTATTTTATAAATTTTATATAATATAATTTAAACTTTTATGTCATTTTACTAATCGAATTGTTGTTACTTGACTCAATAGCATTAAACTTTGTTAGCCATTTATTAATAGTATAAATTAAAAATTAAAATATGATTGCCAATATCATTTCAATATCGCCCGATATGAATTAGTTTTTTTATTAAATTGATAGTATTTTATTTTTGGTACTGATCTGTTTTTGTTGTATATACTAAAAATAGTTGTATTAAATGCTATATAAGCATTAAAAAAATAGATTAATACTAATCGTAAATTTAATGAATTAGATATAATTGCTCGTAAATTTGATATTTATTAAAAAGTTTCAGCTTTACTCCTTAAATCGATATTAAACTTGAAGTTTTTTAAAATATCATATATAATTAATAAGTATTTGATATATGAAATTTATTTATTCTTATTTGTTTCATATTTAAAAATATGTTACATATATATAAATTAAAAAAAAATTAAAATTTGATAAATCTAAAATGATGCACCTAAACACACAGAAACATATCAAAACTAGAATAAGAACAATGCGCTCACCGTTATAATACTAATTATTTTAAGTTAAAGACTTGAACTTTAAAAATTAGCTTATTTAATATATACATTTCCCCTTTGTAAAATGACGCT
>JBBYHO010000002.1:15915944-15928208 GCA_038382025.1 Adansonia gregorii
CTTCTTCTTCTTCTTCTTCTTCTTCTTCTTTAATGGAAAAATTAACTCCTTTCTTCAAGTAATGTTTATGTTAAAGATTTTATGAGATGAATTTTGGGTTGTGGTGTTAGTTTTGGATATGTTTGTTGTCTTGAAGTTTTCCTGTTAGAAAGATCGAACTTATTTACAACTTTCTTTAAGGTTTTACCAAATTCTTAGATCAGTTTTGTTGATCCTTTTGCTTTTCTCGGTAATGCTGCCAATAATCTATATGGCAGAGTAGATAAAATTCAGATGACATAATCAAATGCTATTTTTATTTGATTTCTCATAAGTATGAATTTAATGTCTGCGTTCACCAGCCGTATAAATTACAATCCGTTATTAAATGGACTTCAAAACAAATGTTTGGCTGGTTGCTGGGAAGATATAAGACGTTGAATTCTCTGCATTTACTTCTATCTTTGATTTACTTTAGGGGTGTTTGATTGGGATTTTTGGGGTTGTCAAATCCCAGGTAATGTCAAATTTGGTTCTCCAAACTTTAAATGTTCAGTTACATTTATGGTGGCACTGAGGGGAGCGTCAACGTTTCTCATATTGTTTCTTTTTTTTCATTTTTTTCAATAATCTATTAGATAAGAGCACTGAAGGCTTTTCAGCTCATTGTTATATAATTGACTCAACATTTGGTTACATAACATAAACGTTTTGAAATTTACCTGTCTCAGTGTACCGTGTCATGCTTATCTAGTTTGAGCAGAGACTAGCGAGATGTGAAGTATATTAGAGTGCTCATTGCTGTGAGTTAGGTTCTTCAAGTAATTAGTCTTTTAGCATATTTTCAGGTATTCTGGCAAATTTTGGACATGGAGGTATTTACCATGATGTTTTCGTCCAACATTTTTCATCAGTTATGTCATGCTTTAGTGAATCATATTGAGAAGGAAAGCTGCTGAACTTCTTGATTGTAAAGTGTGATGGAGGGAAGGACATTAAATTTCAATGCACCACTTTTATCTGTGAGGCGGTTTTCTGCAACATCCGTCTTTTCAGATAGAGATAAGCAGAAGATAATTGAGAATTCTCTCCCCAATAAACGACATACTCTCCCGTTGTATAACTCGGCTGTGAGTTTGGATCAGGTAACAGAGCCTGTTGCAGTACCTTTTGTATGGGAGCAGATCCCTGGGAAAGTGAAAGGTGACATTGGGCATGAAATTCAACCAAGGAAGGAAGGTTCCGGTACTCCTACGCTTCCGTCAGGGAGGGTGGAAAAGGACTTTGAAAATCAGAATGTCGTTAGGCCCCAAACCAAAACATATTCTATGAATGATAGTGTGACTAAATTAGATTGTTCAAATGAGCGAATGAATGAGAAATGCATTTCCGAGTCTGAGAACGATGATGATGCTTATTCTGATGCACCTGATACCTTGTCCCCAACATATTCATTCTCCATGAATTGTAGTATAACCGGTCTAAGTGGACCAGATGGCTCGGTTACAAAACCATCAGGAAAATTCTCAACCGATCCACAAACTCGGGATTTCATGATGAGTCGCTTTTTACCTGCTGCCAAGGCAATGACTCTGGCGGCACCTCAGTATGCTTCAAGGAAACAATCGATGGCACCTGAATATCCCACAGAGGTTAAGAAAGTGGCTGTTGGGGACAGGAAACCTCCTGCTAACCGATATGAGTCAATTATCATTCCGCATTACAACCAGGATGCAGATGAAGAAGAGACAGAAGATGAATACGATGAATATAAGGATTCTGGCAATTTATCAAGAAAAGCCTGTGGCTTATTGCCTCGGTTATGCTTTAAGAACTCTCTGTGCCTCTTAAATCCGGTGCCAGGATTAAAAGTAAGGACCCACTCTTCAATGTCTTCTACTCATGAGGTTGCAAAGCGGGGCAAAGCCTACATGAAGGCCAGGAGCCAAATTGTTGAGAAGGTTAATATGGATCTTTTTTCTATATTCCTTCAAATCAGTATACAATACTCTTGCTGTAAGCGTTATAGATTCGAATAAATTGCTCATTCATTTTTTTTTTTATTTTGTATCTTTGCAGCATTCTAGGGATGTTGTTCATAAGAACAAATCATATAGTAGAGCTCAGTCCCCCGGGCACAAGGGGAACAAATCCGACAGTGCAGTCCAATCGCCCAGGCTCCCAGCGGATAAATCAGATAATGGAGTTCAATCAAATCGGTTTGTGAGCTCAAATGACCAGCAGATAGTGAATAACTCGCCCCCCAAAAGGCTTCCAGGCGGTGCTCGCATTTCTCCCTATCGTAGAGAGAGACCTCAATCTCCCTTCCGTGGAGGGGGGTTTCTTGGCATGCCCAAAGAAGCTGAGAAATTCAAAGCCAATATGTTGATTAAGTATACCAAAAGCAGTAACAACTCGCAGGAAATAGTACCCTATCAGAGCAACAGACAAGGGTCAGGTTATCTGAGGCGTGCAGTTGATAAAGCACTGTACGGAGACACAGTAAATTTTATTGAAATTGCGCGTTCAAATTCCAATTCCTCAG
This sequence comes from Adansonia gregorii, assembly GCA_038382025.1. NCBI lineage: Eukaryota > Viridiplantae > Streptophyta > Magnoliopsida > Malvales > Malvaceae > Adansonia > Adansonia gregorii. The sequence continues at coordinate 15,918,469 of JBBYHO010000002.1, forward strand.
ATTCTAACATCCAAACGGGCTCCAAGGGAAAGCATTCTGATACCTTGGTAGTGAAGAGTATGGTGAAGGAACCTGCTACTGCAGAATCAACTCTTCAAGGTATAAAAGGTCTCAATCTTTTAGATGGAAAGGGCATATCAGAATATGAAATCACAGGGTCGGTGAATCCCAGACGGTGTTCTTTCTCTGACAAACCTAATCTCAAAGGTCAAGCAGAAATGATAGATTGCTTTAGACGGAATGGAGAAGCGGATCAGGCATCCAAGCCCTTTGAGCCTATAAAAGTTAGAGCTCACGGAAACATAACTCTTAATGATGATGATCATGATTTGAAAGTAGCTGACGAAGGAGAAGATAAGGCTGGTTCTGATTACTCTCCTCTTCCACCTCCTTTACCAAAAACACCATCTGAGTCTTGGCTTTGGTGTGCATTGCCTTCAGTTATATCAAGAAATTCATTTTCGCAGTCGTACAGTGCTCGCTTGAATCCTGAAAAACAGGAATCTAAGATGCCTGCTACTGATACCAAATGGGAAACAATTGTCAAAACTTCTTACTTGCATCATGATCATGTCCGCTATTCTGAGGTAATCATATCGATCATTCTTTACCAATGATATTGTCTTCTCTAATCAATAGTTTCATTTTGTAAATACTAACACTTACCTCCTTAACAGGAATTAGTAACTCACTTTTCCCGGCAATCCAAAACGTAAAAATACAGAGGGCATCATTGAATTCCCTACTCTCATTGCATTTGTTTCAGCAGAGTTTCGATTCAAAATGGTCAGCACTGGTTAAGATTTTGCCTCAGCCTACCTTTTTTTTTCCTTTGCTGCTTTCTTCCAGGGGTTCCTTCTTCGATTTTCCTGTTATGCTTAGGCAAGTGGATGTTTTAATTTGTTAGCTGTTGTCCTTGGACAAGCTTGTAAGTTGTTCATTTCTTCTTTACATACATCAGCCATCACTGCAGGTTGAGGTAATTGTTACATCGAAGTAAGATTTCAAATCTTGTAATTACCACAAATTATTCTGAACGTGAAATCTTTGTAGTTAATGTGGTGTTTGGCTTGCACAGGAGTCAACATATTGTTTTGAAAAATTACTGGCTATAAAAGGCTTCTTCGATATACAGCATGCTTGTTATAGGCTTCAAGCAGAGAGAGAGATTGTGACAACGTTGCCCATAATCACAGTCGGTCTCGGGACTCATGCGAGCGAAACACCCATTTATGGGCCTGTTGAGCTTGCGAAACATCCAGGGATGTAATCCACGCACAAGCATAGGTTTTTATAAGTTAGGTTTGGAATAAAATTTTTGTAAATTCAATTAGTTTAAATTAATTTAAATTATTATTTTATAACAAAAATATTTTTATTTAAATTTAATTATAAAAATAATATTTTAATAATATAATAAATAATTCATATGCTTTTGGATCAGTTCAAGCTTAGCTTGACCTAAATTTGCATAATAATATTTGAAATTTTCATATTGCGAATTGATCCATAGGCAAGCTTAGGCACCACAACGCGGTGAAATAATTTTCTAAATGAAATTTGAATATAAGCAGTGTTCGTTAATCAATAATTTCTTTTTAAGCCTTAATTATTATACTCAATTGTACTTTTTTTTAAAAAAAAATAAATTTTCAAGACTTGTTTCAGTTGATGATTAGTTAGTAGGCAATAATAATACTCGAAAAACTAAATATTTAAGTGATATTGCGCAAAATCATATGAATTTATATTTGATATATTATTGATGCATAATCATATAATTTACTTATCAATAAATAAAGTTATTTGTATTTATTTTAAAACCTTTTAAAATTTTATGTTTTACTTATTAATTAAGACATCATATGATACATTAATAATTTATAAAGTTATACATTGATAGTAAATTAAATGCAAACCTAAATTATATTTTGATGTGTGATAATATTTATATGTTCGGTATTAAAATGCTATCTAATCTCATTTAGAATTAGATTAATAATTTTTTTCAATGATTATACTAATTCCATCTTACTAAAAAGAATGAGAAAATGTCATCAAAACAATGTTTTTTGTGTTTCTATATATTCATAATTGGCTTATTGCACTCGGAGAAATGACTTGTGAATCAAATGGATACATGATTAATTCAAATGCGAATCAAATGGCTTATTGCATAGAGAACTTCATGATAAAAAACAAACTTAAGAAAAAGAACTTTGTGACTGAGGAACGAGGGCAAAGAAAGCTTTCAAGCCTACCATGCATGCCGATGAGAGATCATATTGGTAGGGAGCAAGCTTGAAGTAGTTTTTCTACTCAACATCCTCCAATGGAACCAAGGATTGCATGCATATAGCCATAAGCCCATGCTATAGGTGAAGTTTTGAAGTTCAAGACATCAAAAATTGAGAATGACAATCAAGAAAATTTAGTTCTAACATTTTCTCTCTACTAAATTTATTCAAACTTAGTGATGGGGCAAAAGCGGACTCATAGAAAAATCGCAAAAGCTCAATTAATAGTTGTTTCTCTCCCAATAAGCATAATAAGTAATTACAGCACCACAATAGCATAATAATAATTTTCAACAACACATAATCAACCCAAAGCAAGCAAAAATCACATGAGACACGATATTTATACATGGAAAAACCCTTTAAAATAAGTGTGAAAATGACGGGGCACAAAGTCCACAAAAAATCTTCACTAATACGAAATATTCGGCTACAATATCAAAATATTTCACTAGTACAATGAGTACATAACTCTACTTCTAGCTATTAACAAGTAATCATCAAATACAAAAAGAGAAATTTGAGAAATAACACTAAAACGGAGATACTATTCATGCTACAGATTTAGAAGCCATAGTGTTTCAATAACAAATCGATCGTCCAAAATAAAGATCTATAAGTCTCCTAGCCATTATCCAAAAATCAGCACGATCGGACAGATATGGATTTTTGATCGCAAGCTTGATGAAAAATGCTTAAAGAACTAAAATCTGCTCTCTCACTTTTTTTCTTTTGTTTGCCTTTTGCCCTTTTTTTTTCAAAAATGAAAAATAAAGATTAAAATGCATGTGTTTTGCTCTCTTTTCTGCTTAGAAAGAAAAAAAAGAGACAAAACGATGATAAAAAGCCTAAACAAGTTTTACCTCCATATGGAGGGACCCATGGCCTAACAAATCTCCCTCTCCTAATTACGTGGAGGTGTTCGCCATCTCGGCGATCAAGCAGTAAGTTTCAAACTTGCTTCTTGGTAAGGCTTTAGTCAACATATCAGCACCATTATCATCAGTATGAACTTTCTTAAGTTCTAGCAACTTAGCATTTATAACATCACATATCAAATGATGTCTAAGATCAATATGTTTAGACTGCATGAAAGGTTGAATTCTTACCAAGATGAATAGCACTTTGGCTATCATAAAATAAAACATACCTCTCTCGAGTAAAGCCAAGTTCTTGCATAAATTGCTTTATCCAAAGCAACCCCTTGCATGCTTCGATAATTGTAATGAGCATTGATTCAGTAGTGGACAATGTAACACATTTTTGCAATCCAGATTACCAAGCCATAGCTCACCCTGCAAAAGTGATCAAATAACCCAAAGTAGACTTTCTAGAGTCAATATCTACAACCATATCAGAATCTGTACAATCAACTAGATTGAGTTTTTCATTGTCCAAACAAAGTTTCAAGTTAGAGGTACCTTTTTAGATATCTCATAATCCATTTCACTGCATTCCAAAGCTCTCGACCTTGATTAAAAAGAAATTGACTGACTATACCAACAACATGACCTAAATCCAGTCTTATCCATATCATTGCGTACATTAAACTACCAACAACAGAAGCATAGGGAACCATTTGCATGCCTTCCTTCTTCTTTTTTTGTTGAAGGACTCTACTTGACAACTAATCTAAAATGTGTAGCAAGAGAAGTGCTCACCATTCTAGCTTTGTTCATATTGAATCTTAAAGTAATCTTTTTAATGTACTTCTCTTGTGATAACCATGATTTTTTGACTTTTCTATCAAGTGTCAACTTTATGCCAATAATTTGCATTGGTGGCTGCAAATCCTTCATTGCAAGGGACTTACTCAATTTTTGCTTCAATATGTGAATCTTAAAAGCATCATGACCAACAATAAGCATATCATCAACATACAACAATACAATAATAAAATCACTAGAGAATCTTTGAACAAAGACGCAATAATCTGAATTAATCTTCTTGTAGGTATGCTCCCCAATAATAGACTTAACTTCTTATACCACTGTCTTAAAGCTTACTTTAAACTATACAAGCTCTTTTCGATTTGCTAACATAATCCTCTTTTCCTTGTGCAATGCAACCCTCTGGTTGCTCTATGTAAATCTCTTCCTCTAATTTACCATGAAGAAAAATAGTTTTCACATCCATTTGTTCGACTTCTGGGTCATAACAGGCTGCCAACCTCAATATAGTTCTAACAGAGGACATCTTCACAACCGAAGAAACTATTTCCTCAAAATCAATCCTTTTTTTTTCTAACTGAAACCCTTAGTGATCAATCTAGTTTTATATCATGGAGATGAAGAATTCTTCTCTTACTTCAACTTGTAAACCCACCAATTTTTTTAAAGCTCTTTTACCTTAGGCAATTTCATCAATGCAAATCTGTGGTTGTCGTGTAAAATTTTAAGTTCATCTTTCATAGCTTCAACCTACTGATCTTTGCATTTAATTTCCATAGCTTCTTCACAACACTTTAGTTCTCCCCTATTAGCTAAAAGAACACATTGATCAGAAGGGTACCTAGTAGAAGGTTGTCGATCTCTGATAGATCTTTGAAGTGGAGCTGCTGGTGGAGCTAATGTGCTTGGTGTTTATCATTCACAACATCATCCATGGGAGAATTAAATTCACCTATATCCTATTTGTATCATCATCGGTATCTTTTTGCATGCCATCCTCAACTGGATTTGGCGAACAGGTTAGAGGAATTAGATCCATGTCAGTCAAGTCACCATTATTTTGTGAATCCGTTTTCTCTACCTTATCAATATCATCAATGGTCTAATCCTCAATGCAAACAACATCTCTACTTTTAACAAGTTTCTTTCAAACTGGATCATGTAGCTTGTACCTAAATTGTTCTTGGCCATAACCAAACAAGATGCATTACCAAGTTTTCGCATCCAACTTTGATCTCTTATCTTTTAAAATGTAAATGAATGCCTTGCAACCGAACGCACAAAAGTGATCATAAGAAACATCTTTACCAAACCAAACTTTGTTTAGAATATCACTCTGCGAAGGAATACAATGAGATAGATTAATCACATGTGCCACTATACACAAAGCTTCGACCTACAAAGACCTTGGCAATTTTACATCTAAAAGTAAACATCTAACTCTCTTAATAAGTATCCTATTCATTTTTTCGACTAAGACATTCAATTGTGGTGTCTTGTGAGGGTTTTTTTATGTTTAATTCTATGTTCTCGACAATATTCATCAAATGCTCCACAATATTTGCCGCCATTATTAGTGCAAATGCATTTCAACTTTTTCCCTGTTTGCCGTAGTTGATGCTTGAAAATCTTTGAACACATCTAGTAGTTGGTTTTTGTTTTCAAAGCATAGACCCAAATTTTCTTGAATGATCATTAATAAAGGTCACAAAATAAAGTGCACCACCATGTGACCTTACTTTTAAAAGACCACAAACATCGAAATGAACCAACTCTAGCAAATCAGCTTATTTGAGGAGGATGACTCCTGAACGAAACCTTTTTTTGGTTTTTCCATTAAACAATAACCATAATTCTTCAGTGCAGCACTCTTTGAACTAGAAAGTTAATTTTTTTTGGCTAAAACAATTGAGCCTCTTCTTGCTTATGTGACTAAGCTATGCCATAACTTAGTTGAGCTACCATTCTCTATTACATTCATAAAGCCTCTAGAAGTTGAAGCTTGCATCAAATACAAATTCGAACACTTCTTTCTTCGAGCAATAACAAAGGAGCCTTTAGTCAATTTCCATTGACCCTTGTTGAAGGATTTGCAAAATCCCTTATCATCTGCTTTCCTGTAAAGATCAAATTCAAATGGATGTATGTGCTTGCTTACATTTTTTAATGTTAAAATTGTTCCATTGCCAGTTTCCAAACTAACATCACCGATGCTAACAACTTGTACCAAGTCGTCATTACCCATCTTCAATAGCCTAAAGTTACTAAGAGTATAAGATGTAAAGAATTCCTTATAAGACATGACATAAAGTGAAGCAATAGTATCTATCACCCAATTAGCTTGTTCATCATGATCACATTTTTTTTTCTCTTCCACTTATTGCAATATTTCTTGATATAACTTGTTTTGCCATAATGATGACACTTAAGATTCTTGTATCTTGATCTTGACTTGCTCCGGCTCTTGTCTCTACCTTTTTTACTTTTGTTTTTACGTCTCCTCTTATTTTTAGTAACTAAAACCTTGGACTTTGATGAAAAACCTTTCATATTTCTTTTCACCTCGTCATTCAAAACACCATTCTTGGCAAGTTCCACAGTCATGACACCATTAGGAGTATAATTGATAAGTGAAACCTTAAATGTTTCCTAAGAATCCGGTAAAGTAGCAAGCAACCAAAGCCCTATAATGTCATTATCAAGTTTGATGCCCATACTAAGCATCTGATTCAAAACACTTTGAAACTCACTCAAGTGATCAGCCACAGATGTTCCCTTATTGTACTTCAATTGCACCATCTTTTTAACCAAGAACAACTTGCTATTGCTAGACTTAGAAGCATACAAGTTCTCAAGTTTGCTCCACACAGAACGTATATGTGTCTCTCAATTAATGTGATTGTAAAAATTTTCTTCAATTAATTGCCTGAATAAAACTACATAACTGTTGATGCTCAAATGCCCATTACTCATCACTCTTAGACTTGGATTTTTGCAAGCAAAAATAGGAAAACACAAAGCCTTAACAAATAACAACTCTTTCATTATATTTTGCTACAACTGATAACTTAGGCCATTTAGCATATCATTTTACTAATATTAATCTCCATAATTACTCAACACAAAAAACTAGCTTTAATACCTATATGATGGAACAAAACTAGATTTATCAAAAAACCGCAAAAGCTCAACTAGTGTTCGTTTCTCTATCAATAAGCAAAATGAGCAATTATAGCAATCACAATAATAATTTTCAACAATACATAATCAACTCAAAGTAAGTAAAAATCACCAATCACACAAAACACGATATTTTTATATAGAAAATCTTTTAAAATAAGGGTAAAAACTACCGGATATGGAGTCCACCAAATATTTCATTGATACAAAATATTCGACTACAAGATCATAATATTTCACTAGTACAATGACTACATAACTCTACTTCTAACTTTCAACAAGTGATTACCAAACACAAAAAAAAAAAATGAAAAATATCATCAAAACAAAAATACTATTCATACAGTAAATTCGAAAGCTACAATATTTTAATGACAAATCTAATAGTTTAAAGTGAAAATCTACGAGTCTCCTGATCACTGCCTAAAAATCAACACAATGGGACCAAGAACGGACCTCTGATTGTAAGCTCGATGAAAAACGCTTAAAGAACCAAAGGCTGTTCTCTCGCCCTTTTTCTCTCGTCTGCCTTGTGCCCAACTTTTTTCAAAATTTCAAAATGAAGACTAAAATACCACCTGCTGTTTTGCCCTCTCTTCAGCTTTAAAAAAAAAAAAAAAAAAAAGACGAAATGATGATAAAAGCCCCGGGTGGGTTTTAACTCCACGTGGAGGGACCCAGGCCTTAACACCCAGATCATTAATGACTAAATCAAAGTGATCAGAAAGGTTATTTCTTTGTTTTACTTAGCGATGACTTAAGATCCCGCGTATATATTTAAGCTACGTTTTGTCCCAATGCCAAACTCTAGCCAGTTTGATCAATTAATCATTAGATTCATCATGCATGCATGAACATGGCTTTTAATTACAAGTTAGAAACACTAAAGTTAATGCAAGAATGAAATTGGTGAACCAAATATACCGCACACTCAACAAATTCTCAACCACAAACCTTCATAAGGTTAAGAACTCTTATCTCATTCAAATCTAATTTAACACAAAAAAAGATTCAAATTACAAACAAACACTATGCTTATACTGGCTCTAGGACAAGTACTTAGAAAGATCTCACTGGCTTCCTGTGGCTGTGGGTTTGTTTTTACATGGTTAGATCCTTAATTAAGTACTCAGCCTCATTCGGCCCTGTTTGCAACATTTGAATTTGTGTTAAGTAAAACCGAGATATTCATGTAAAACAATTCTTCTGAATGTTTTTGCTTGGGTTGCGGTAGATTTTAAATCCTTGGTAAATATTATTGAGGGTAAGAAAGTGAAAGCCGGGTGCCAATTTCTTGAATGCCTTTACAATGAGTCTTCTCATCATCAATTCCAATTCTTTGGCAAAGTCTTAACTGCAAATCAGGCAACCAGTCCCTCTCTTTCAGCATTTTATCTTGGTTCAACTGCATTTAAAAAAAATGGGAAAAAAATAAACCAAAAAAAAAAAGAAGAAAATATTTCAAAAGCAGTTTTGTTAACTACGAATGTTAACTAGCATTTAATGATATTGGCTATGGTAATTTTTAAGTAAAGAAATTTGTAATTAATGTGTTCTCTGTTTTTGAATTTGGTAAAAAAGTAATGTATTAAATTTAAAAATTCCATACTAAAATAGCATTATTACTATCACCTATAGACAAATGATTGTATAAAATGTTTACTCACATGAGTATATATTTCTTCCATTCAATTGATGCCATATAATTAAATTTTTTAAAATTCAATTATTTATTATAAGAATTAGTAATAAATTGTTGAAATAAATATTTATCATTTAATTAATATATGTCATGTATAATATATGGTTGACTTTTTTTTTTCAAAAATCTAATTACATGATATCATTTAAATTCAAGGGGTATATGATGACATAAAACTTATGAATTAAACCTGTTTAGAGTCAAGTTATAATTCCTTCTATTCAAGTTAAATTGACTAGAATCATTATATAATTAATTAAAATTATTTAAATTTAATTATAAAATATAAAAATATTTATATAAAAATATTTTTAATATTTTAATATATTTAAATAGTAATTTGAATTTAGGATGGGATAGATCCAAGGTTTGAGACACCATCAATTACCTCTGGATGAGCATCCTAAAGTCAAAGTCCGGCATGAGTGATTTACCTGAAGCAAAAACGGGGCCTCAAACTCTGTTGTACAGCTATCGTATTTGCTGAAGCTATCCTTGTTGAGAACAAATTGCGGGGGCATTTTCTTGTTTCCAAGGTTCCCCTCGGTTGGCCTAGCGGAGAAGCCTTTTCCATCTGAGCTTGGTCTTTTGCATAAATAATGTGATGGAGATTGTGAACAGGTATCAGCAAAGGTGGCCAGCTTGGTCATATTTCCATTAAACTTCCATCTATTACTCATCATTTCAAAAGGATGCCACCTGATCTTCCCTTCAAGTAATCGGCCAGGTGGTCTCATGGGTCCAATTCGCATGGTTGTATCCATTCCATGAATTTGGTTTGATAGCCCTTGATTGTAAAATAAGCCAGCTAGTTTTGTCGATTGTTATTTTCTATCACTGACAACTATATTGTTACCTTTGAAAGGTAGCCTTGAAATCTAATGGAGATCG
>JBBYHO010000002.1:15928308-15961827 GCA_038382025.1 Adansonia gregorii
CTGAACTGGAATTATGATGATTTCTACAAAGAGAAAAGTAGCGACTCTCGTTTGTTTATATATATATATATATATATATAGAGAGAGAGAGAGAGAGAGAGAGAGAGACCAAGTGCACTTACTGGATTTATAGAAACTTGGAGAAACTCAAGAGACTTGGGCATGAAAAGGGCTGATTCTTAATTTATGCACCGATATTAAGAACACGAAGAAAATTGAGTTCTCCGCTAAATTAATCCAAACCCTGATCATTATTAATGACTAAATCTAAATGATCACAAATGAAGGGTGGTTAAGATGTTGGTTTTTCGAGTCTGTTCCTGTCGCGATATACCTAGGGTAGGGTTTTCCAAGGCAAACTCTACCTAGGGTCTCAACATGCATGCATGCATGAACTTGACTCCCTAATTTTCAAGCTAAAATCGTTAATGTTCTTTGCATGAATGATATTGGTGAAAATATACACTGCACACTTAACAAATTGTCAATCACAACTCACTGCTCAAACTTCCTATTTCCTAATACCTCATTCAAAACTGATTTAACAACAAAAGAGATTCAAAATAAAAAAAAAAAAACACTATGCTTCTAATTGCTCTAGGACAACTCAAGTACTTAGAAAGATCTCACTTCCTGTGGGTTTGTTTTTACAATGTCAGATCCTTAATTAACTACTCAGCCTCATTCGGGCTTTTGCATGCAACATATTAATCTGTGTATATAGACCAACATTCTTAACAGTTCCTATGAATCTTTTTGCTTGGTGCTAAGAAAGTGAAAGCTGGGTGCTAATTTCCTGCGAGCCTTTACAATGGGTATTGATATTCTCATCATTAAATATCCCAATTCTTTGGTTTAGTCTTAACTGAAGATCAGGCAACCATTCCCTGTCTTTGAGCAATTTATCTTGGTTCAACTGCAATTCAAATAAAGAAATAACAAAATAAATAAATAAAAACATTTCGATAACATTAATTTTTGTTAATTTTATGTAATCAAAATTCAGCTGGTTATCACCTCAAGCAAAAGCGGGGCCTCAACCTTGGTTCTAAAGCAGCTATTGGATTTGCTCAAGGAATCGTGCTTGTTGTCCGAAATAAACTGCCCCACCATTTTCTTGTTTCCAAGGTTCCCTTCAGTTGGCCTTGTGGAATAGCCTCCCTCTCGCCCATCTGAGCTTGGTCTTTGGCAAAAATAATGTGATTGAGATTGTGAGCGGGCATTAGCAAATGTCTCCTTGCTCATCATATTTCCATTAACCTTCCATCTATTACTAATCCTTTCAAAAGGATGCCACCTTTTCTCTTCAAGACATCGGCCAGCTGCTCTCGTGGGTCCAATTCTCATGGTTGTATCCATTCCATGAATTTGGTTTGACTGGCTTTGATTGTAAAAGCCATGCGAAGCTGGATATGCAAAACCATTTTCTTGTCCACGACCGTTGTTTATGAAAGAATTTGGTAATTGGTTCCTATACAACAAAATAGCTGTCATTAAAGTATAGATGTTAAATGCTTTAGCATTTTTAAAGTTTCAGCATTAATAGACTTGAGAAAATTCTCGTTTCTATCACTGATCACTTGCCAGAATTTATGTTAGACGATTTTTTTTTCTTTATATATTGTGTTGTATGGTAAATATAATTATAAAATATAATCTTTTAAATGTATAAAAAAAACTTATAAAAAATTAAATTTGGTCGTACCAAATGCATGTCAATATCCGAGACTCATCCGAGTCTCAGTAAAATAAGCTAAAACTGATAAGATTGTACCAATTGTTACCTTGGAAAGCTAGCTTTGAAATCTAATGGTCGATGGTGGAAGGAAGATTGAAAACGACTTGGAGTATTGTTATTGTCAAGAGATTCTCTGGCTAAGACAATTCCACCATTTTCCATTCTGAAATATTGATGGGGACTGGAGGGGGTAATGGCCTGGTACAACATTCTCCCAAATTCTCCCCTTTCTTGAACTTGAATTGGTCTATCTGTTTGGCATAAAACTGCGATAATAATGCACTGTTTTGTGAGTTGAATACACACTACTACTAATCCATGCCCTATAATATAATGTGCCCTAAATCTTTTCTAACTATTGAATAGAAATTGCTCCATAATTATTTTTCTTTCTGTTATACTTAAAAATTTTTTTTTGGGGTGTCACTCAATATTACTTTTTTTTTTAATTTATTAACATCACGATATATCATATGCAATATAGCAATACAATAATGCGTAAGGTTTAATTTAAATAGTTATGATATATAGTTATCCTGACAGTACGTTAAATACAATATATTTTAATTATTAGATATTATAAAAGAGAAATGTGTATATAAAATTAAAAGTAGTTAATAATTAAAATTAAAAGGATTCATTTTTATAAATAATAAAAATGCACTTCACCTTGTCCAGCCTCATCAAGCTTCTTACTTCTGTACATCTGAAACAGGAATATAAAGATAACAATGTGAAATAATGGATCGAAAAGTCGACAATTACTGCAAGGAAATAACAAATCAAAATTGGGTTTTTCCTTTTTAACCTGTAAATGACTTTTTACATGGGCAATGCTAAGTCCCCTCACATTCATCAATTGAAGAACTAACTTTGGAGTTGCTCCTGCAACAAATTAAACCATGGGAATTAAAGTTTTAGAGTAAAATCATTAAAATTAAAAAAAAAAAAAACTTTCGGTTTTGTTTGTCATTCTTAAATAAAGATAATAAGAAAGTTAAAAGCGAAAGAAATGATGCAATATTTAATGAACTTACGCTCTTGACCACCAAGCCTTTCAACGGCACGCACGAAAGATAGATGGAGATCAGGAGTCCAACGAAGCCGAGGCAATTTTGACCTAACGTATTGCCTTACTGTTCTTCGATCATTGCATCCCTCGCCCGCATTGTTGTTGCTGGAACTCCCTTCAGTTCTCTTCTCGATCTCATCTTCTTCAACGCTGTCTTCACCACCATTCTTGCCCATATAATCCTCTTCGCTGCCAGCTTCTTCATTCAAGTCGAAGGATGAACACTTATGGGAAGACATTGAAGACATATTTTCAGCTTGTTCCTCACTATCAACCCTCATTTCTTCACAATGCATCTCTATCATTGCTTTCTGCTGGTAGAAATGGAAAATGAAGGAAGGATATCAAAGACAAGTGAAATGATACCATTTTTATAGCCCAAATTCCTTGATAATGGTCGATCATTGGGAAAAAAAAACACCATCATGAATTGTGTTTATTGATACCCTTATTGCCTAACTGTCAAATCTGTTTATTTAATGCAACATTGGTTTGCAAAATGCGAAACTTGCTCAAAGTTGCAGCTGAATCAACTCCTAACTTCTTTTATTTATTTATTTATTTTTACATTTAACCATCTTTTATGAATAATAAAAGACATATATTTGCAATGCAACCTACCAATTCCAACATTAATAAAACTCGGACCATTGGAATCAAATTAATTTCATGAACTGATAGTTTCTCAGAAATTCTTCTGTTTTTGCTTTGGACTTGGATCATGCTACAATGACAAAATATTAAAATCAAAGAAAATACTGAAAGATTGTCAGTATTTCTATCAAACGTATTCTCAAACTAAACTTTGAATTATTTATAAATTTGTACCATTAAAGCTTCCCTTATTAAAAAAGAAAAAAAGAAAAGAAAAGAAAAATCTTTATACTACCATTCACACTGATTTTCCCAAAGAAAATCCTTATCATCGATAAGCACATTCTAAAGGTTAACCATCAATCCTATGCTCTAAACTAGAAAAGTTAGATTTAATTGCCTTTTAGACAGTGATAGCAAGAAACTAAAAGGCTTGAATTTTCTTATAATCCCTAAATTACATGGTTTCACTTGCCAGCCATTATATATGCAATGACTTCATGCATGAAAATTAAGACAATAAACCTCATTAAAGAATTAATCATCTTTATGATATTTCTTAATTACCAAACCCCATCGCTTGTAGCTTTTAAATTTTTTAGATGAAATTATAATTTAGTATCGTGTTGCCAATGTACATCAAAATGCAATAAATTAATAGCAATCGCCAACTCTTGCTGAGGTTTAAAACGTTTCAACTGCACCCCATATTCGATCTTATGGGTTTGATGTGAGGACATTTTTTAGGTGATAGGTTTAACTTCACGAACTTATTGCAGAGTCCAAAGCATTTTTAGTTGTCAGGATATTTATGGAGGCAACCATTTGCATAAACAACATCATCCACCTTTGTAAATGGAAGAGTTTTGGGCTAAGCAGAATGTGGTGTTTTGTGCAAGTTATAAATTAGAAGTTTACAAATTACAACATTCGAACATGTCTTCTCTCTCATAAAAAGCAAAGGAAATGTTGATTAATGACCGAGTGATATTTATAAAAAATACATATATACCTAATGCATTATTATTTTTTAAATTCAGCAAAAAAAAAAAATTGCTTACTAAATCAAATAACTTTTATTAATCAACCAAATGGTTACAGACTTAGAACAAACTAGCAAACCGTCGCAAGACACACCAAAAAAAAAAAAAAAAAAAACCCAATGCAAATTTAAGCAAAAATAATGTCTTAATTAAATAATTTTTTAATTGGTACCTATAACATCCGTTCATCAAACCCAAAAACAAATACTTCTACACAAATTTCATCCAAGACAAGAGCTTGCTTTATAATTAAATATACATATATATATGATTTAGGTAAAAATATTATTGCTAAAAGCATTAGTGCATGACAGAAAAAAAAATGAGGGTCATATGTCATAGTCACACTTACATATTGATCTAAATCTTTGCTTGAGTGAGACAGTGAATCCAACCTTAAAGATTTTTGTAACTTCTAGACATTCGGTTTCTGCAAAATCAACTATATTATGTTAATCGGATCAACAACATCGTAATAATGCAAATCATAAGTCGTACTTTGTGTAGGAGTACTTGTAGTGATGTTGGATTCTGATCTATACGTACTGCGAATACAATACGACTAAATCATGAATAAGAAAAAACAACAAAGAGAAAATCCCAACTGCACTGCCGTGAGGGGGAAGAGATCAGATACTGTCATCTGTGTAAAGGTGGTTGATTTTTTATTAGAATCAAAACAGTGAAAATATGGAATCCAATGAAAATCAGTTGCTAAATTTGATTTATACTTTGGGTTGAGATTTGCCAGTTCTTGATAAAAAAAAAAAACTGGCTTAATAAAAGAAAAAAAAAAATCTCCTGGTAGCAAGTAACATGAACTATAGAGTTCCTTTTTTTTAATGTAAATTTAGGTGAAAAGACAGTGGGAAAAGAATGGACTTTATGATAAAATAAAAAAATCTGTTCCTATCAGAAATGATTTACTACTGAAGAACTGGGAAGCAGTTCATCACATGGTAAACAACTAAACATCATCTTTCATTTCTTTCGAGAATACTTTTAAAAATCTCTTATATATAAATTATGTATGACCTAGTTTTAAAATTTAAAGGGAAAAAAAGATCAATAGGCAGACACAGAAAAGAACAACACAAACTAACTAGCCTAACAGATCTTTCAAAATTTAAGTTGTCAAGTAGAAACTATAAAATTAAGAAATTAATCACTTAAAACACAAAGAAATCATGTATTTCCTTCTCTTTTTCCTTCAAAGATACAAATTACCATTGATGATGAAGATTCCTGAAGCCTATATTCGTTCCGAGCTGTTGATCTTCAGATAACCCTTCAAGTGAGAACTGGCTTCAACTAGTTCGTTCCTTTAAACAAGTGATCTAGAGAGAGAAGGGAAAAAAAAAAAAGAAGCTGGGTAAGGTTTTTCAACTTGGTTTCTGAGATGTATTAATTAGGTTTAATTGAATCGTGGTATTTAAGTCATAAAAGAATTATATATTATATAAGACCCTAATCGATCTTCATTATGGTTTTAAACTGAAACCAAAAAAAATAAACAACGATGTTATTGACACACCACTTGTTCTTTCATAATGCAAAATGATTAGAGTCTCTCACATTATAGATGCAGATGGGACTGTTGCATAATAATCATGTGATATTCCACCCTTTTTCTCACTCCTATTTTCGTGAATAATAAACTCTTCTTTGACAGTTTGCCCCTTTGTAAAAATTACTAAATATTAATTGGTGCATAATGACAATGATGCTAAAATACTTACAATAATCATTGTTTATAGGTATCGGGAAGCCAAACTAAAAAAATCTTTTCATATTGTTTTCTTTGGTAATTAAACTAATTGTTTGACCTATGTTAGCAAGGGCTTAACTGAGACTCCTCTCCTTGTTAATAATATTATTTATAAAAAAAAGGTTTTTATACAATAAGTAAACATGGGTTTTTGTGGGAAAATTAAATGGGGTCCATTTCTTCATCAACCCATCATTTTCTTCCCACCTAAACAAAAGACTTTCTTTTTTTTTATTTTTTCGTTCCTATTAAATCAAAGTACCACATTGTTTTGTCCCCATGTTCTTATTGTTTCGGAGTCCACAACTTTAATTTTCAGTGCAAATATATATGTTGCCATGACTTTTGAGAATACAGTTCATTGGTTTTTCAAATAGGGAAAAATGGGCCATCCTTGTAACCCCATAATTACGGTGGGGTCGACAATGGCGAGCAAGAGTAGAAAACTTGGTCAATTTTGGTGGGTCTCGTGTATTCAAACAAGTTGCCCCCAATCATTTTCCATACATTCTTCAATTTGCAAACAGGTGAGCAAATGAGCAATGCAGTGTGTGTGTGTGTCTATATATATATATGAGAATTTGAGCAAATTTATTAGTTTAATTTTTAAGTCATCCTTACAACAACATAAAAATTACTTAACAACAACCCAGAAAAAAAAAACAGTGTCATTTTTGGACCCATAATAAATTTGTAAAATGCTGGGATTATTTATATATTACTGGAGAAATGACTAAGTGAAAATTTACGGTAATTGACATAGAATTACGAATATCGAAAATGTTAAAGATGGTTGCAACACAAGTAGCAATGACTGTTTAATTCTGATAGTGTATATACCTGTGTTTTACATGTAAAATGAATGATTGAAAGTGCGATCAGATATTCAGATAATGAGTAATTCATTAAATAGTGAGTATAAATCTTTAAAAAAAAGTACTTAATTACATACTAATTAATTAATTTTGATTATAAAAAAGCAACTTAATTTGTTATATTCATAAAAAAGTGTCAAATTAATTAAATAATCACAATTAATAAGATTGAAATATATACATGATGATCATGTTTGACGTCATTGAAATTTTGAAATTCTACATATAAGGATATTCCCATGCATATATCAATATAAAAATTCTCCAAGGTGATAATTAATTAAAGTTTGAGGAAGTAGTTTAATTTTTGCTAGCAAAAAGAAACAAATTAATTTGCACTGTGAGGACAATACTGCTGAATATATTAAGAGATTTGTTTTTTTTATTATTATTATTATTTTTTCCTAACATCAAAAGGGCTTATTTTCCAAGGCTGAGCTGATAGAAATTTGGACTGTTTTGTCTTCTTTTCTTTCATATATTAGTCTTCGGAAGATGAATATATATATATATATATATATGTAGTCTTTGGGAAAGAGATGGAATAATTTGAAAGGATTAGGTTTGGCTAAATGACATCCAAAAGTAGCTCGTTATGTGTGATATGTTCATTATTTTTGTTCCAAAAAACAGAGATGACAGATAATCTGAGGATTAAAGTAAGAAATTTAACAGACAAAACAACTTGGGAGAACAATTGTTTGTTGTCTTTTATTGTGTGCATGGGGAGTTTGACATTTTTTGATTTGTTTAAACTCTGAGAATCTTTCAAAGAATTACTTTCTTTTCTTTCTTTCTTTCTTTTTTTTTTTTTTTTTTACTTTTTTTATTATTTCATGGATGAATACATTAACCTAGCTAGCTAGCCAGCATCAGTACTGCCTATCATGGATCTTTAAAAAAGTGGGTCTCGGGAAACATTTTTTTAAGTGACTGAAGAAGAAATCACGCTGATAAATCCATAAATCAACTTTAATATCAATAATCTATTGTTATTATTCTGTTTGTTTGTTATGATTGTTTAGTCTTCCTTTTCTTCCTCTTTGGACCTTTCACAGTGTTCCAGAATTGGGATTCCATCGTTATCACTATTAAATGCGTGAACCGGCTTCACCAAATTGCTTCATCTTTGGCCGCCTGCTTCCCCACAATAAACTGATAATATATAGAGGACAGTCTCAATTTGATGAACAAGTATAAAAGTTGATAAAAAGACATTTTATTTCTAAAACATAACCGTATAAAATTAATTAAGAATTCGAGATATACAAGTTAGGGTCCATCCAGGACGGTGGAGAGGTGCACTAGCCTCAGCCAACCGAACCTTTGCTAGTTACAAGACGGATTACCAGTGTATTTATAAAGCAGCTTGGCACAGAAATTTTTTGTGTAAGAAGGTTTATAAAAGAGGTTATATTAAATAATAACCTTAATCAATTGGGTAGATACGACTTTACTGGCTTAGATGGGCCCGAAAGGATCATTTATATCAGAACCATTCGGCATGTTTCGCGTAATTTGAATCATCAAAAGCACGAAAAAGGTGATTAAAGAGGTCAATAAAGTGCACATATCAGTGCGGTTGTATCCTTTTGAAGAGTTTAGGAAACAATCATTAGCCCATCGTCATGGCCAAAGACTAATATATATCATGGTAGTCATGTTCATATGAGTAGTTGGAACAAATTAGATTTGACATTACCTCAAAATAGTCATGAGAGAGTAACCAATCATCAAGATTTTATATTTTTTTCCTTATGATATCTAAATGAAATCATTTATATAGCTAGTTACTGTTAGACTCTTGAGGTGAAAGTACATTATTTTGAGATTAGGCTGAAGATTGGACCAACACCCTAACTTTAGCTTTAGACATTTTTATATGTGAAGCATCATTTCTCGTCTGCAAGAAGGGAATGCAAATTAATGGAGTATGGAAAAGAGAAAAAAGGGTATTTTCCCCAAACCACCTTATTTATCCAGAAACAAGTGTCATCTTATAACTTTTAAACGTTTCACACAAGAGTTCCAATTTAAGATAGTCTGATATACTGCTACATCGCAAATTTAAAGGCAATAAAAACAATGAGATCCTCATCTAAATAAGATCTATTTTAAATATATTTTTCAGCAAAGGAGGCTACAACTTAAAAAGAAATTATAAATATTGAAATTCGAATGTATTAAATGTTACTAACCACATGAACTAATTCAAATAAATTTCGGGTTGATCTATTTTAAAATTGATAAAGCAGTTGATGCAAAAAGAAGCACTTGACTTCTGCCTTTGAAGCAGAAGGGAAATAGATAAGGACATAAACAAACATCATTCCTTTTTCTAAAAAAATTATTTTGGTGTATATCTATATATATAAGTAGATATAGATATTGATATATATATATATATATATATCTTTACCAACCTCTTGTCTAGCGGCATCAATGGTTTTACTTGCAATTAATCAAGGGCAGAGATCAGCTGCTGATATATGGACTATTCATGTTGGAAGAAAGCATTTCTACTAGTTGTAAAATTTGAAGTTGATTGAGATCTAATCTAAATGTACTCTCAATTATGGCCCAATCAAATAAATAGGCTAAAATTCATTGCAAGCTGATAAAACATAAATATTTCTGTCTGAATCATTTGATGAAATTCAAATGGTAGTAGCTAGAATATTTAACTTGAATTTATTTTCAATACATATATGCATATATCCATCCAATCCAGGGCATAGGAATTTTTCTTTTTCCCAAATCAATAAGAAAAGACTTTTCTGATGAAAAAGTTCCTGACTTGAAACCCTTCAGATGAAAACAACATTTCTTATTCCCCCCATCTGCTGCTTAATTAGTTACTATACATTAAGTTGGGGCGACCTTTTCAAGTTGACACCTTCATATTATTGTTTTAAAAAAAGAAAAAAAACCTAGTGACCACCCACCTCTCAAATTGCAATCCTTTTTGTACTGCTTTTGCTACTTCACCATCATCTCAATTTCCCACTTTTTGAAGAAAATTAGTAGTAAGTAACAGAAATTACAGGACATTTTCCGTTGATTTCATTCATAACCTTTGCTGGTCCATTAATGCAAAATATACTCTTCAAATTCATTATATTCAACTAAATGCCAAAGGCTTGCACATGGGGGCAAGTTAAAGAGAGATTAACTTAGAGGAAAGTAAGAATACATAAGTACATAAAATTCCCCATGCTACTTGAAATAAATCTTCTTTTTATATAGTAACTACCCAAAAAATGTTAAAAAAATATTAAGGAAAGGAAACAGTAGAGTTTTCAACCATTATTCTGGGGTTTAATGGTATATCTAAGTTGTAGAAATGCATAAAGAAGAAGGTCCTCCTACCATATGACAGAAAGGAGGAAATTTAATTGGGAGCATTCTCTTAGTAACTTTTTTTCCCCTCAGTTTCTTATCCTTAGTCTTTTTCCATCTAACATTTCGTATTGAATCTTTGAAGTTATATGTAATCTAATGTTATATACAACCTGTAAAAATAGACTTTGTGTTGAATCTTTGAAGTTATATAATCTTATATATATAACATACAGCCCGCAAAAATAGCTATGTACCAAACAAAATAGAGAGTTGGGCAACTTGAAGACTTTGGTTAGGACTCAGAAAAAGAAAGTTACAAAAAGAGTTAATTACGTATGTGCGCTGCTTTAAGCAGTTGTATTGAACATAAATTTTTATAATTTGAATGGATTAAATTAAAATTATTATTTAATAATAATAAATATTTTTATTAAATTTAACTATAAAAAATATATAAATATTAATATAAATAATTTTTTAAAATTTTATTAATTTATAAATAATAATTTAAATTTTTTTATTAATTTTTTTAAATAAAAAATATAAAAATTATTAAATCGTAATTTAATCTATAGACATAATTACTTTGTTTTATATTTACGATATAGATAAAGTCAATATTAGTAAAAACAGGATCCTGGTTGATTGCAAAGAAATGTTTTTGCCAGGAAGGGAGGCTACAAAGCACCAGCCACCAAGGACTACAATTTCAATACTACTCGTAACTACGCAAAATAGAACCAAATCTAAAACTAAGAAATTTATTACAAACTTCCAATCAGCTGCTCAGTTTTGCTTGACGTGTTTTAACAGTAACAACAGTACAAGTAGGTGGAAACCGTGCAGCACTACATGAAATTTCTACTATTTTTCCTGTTTTAAGGGACCTATGAATTTATTTCCACTTTTTCGTGAATCTTATCATCTTCAACTACTTTCTTATTAATTTTGTTTTATGTGTCACTTGTGGTTTGCACAATCAACTACAAGCAGAAAAAGAGTAAAACACTGATGATTTTCCAGGGTTTTGAACTATTAACAAACATGTTTTAGAAAATATTAAAAAATGCTGGTTTCTGCACGTTTTTATCATGCGGTTTGGCTGTGCAGCCTGCAGCCTTAATCCAGTGGGCTGATTACTTTCATGGCAGGGGTGATGGGGTGCTTGATTTAGAAACTAATTTCGGGCATCTAGCTCAAGAGTGTGGAAACCAGACTCTTTGCTTTCATCGTAAACAGGCTGTTGGATTTAGTAATCATTGAATTAGACATGAGGACCGAGGAGGGTTCATAAGGCAGGCAACTGCATGCCCCTCTGGTCTCCAACCATTTCCACAGCGGGTATTATCAGAAGGAATTCAACTGCAGCCGCCCACTGGGTTCCAGCTAGTAGGGCGTACTCGTTGTGCCACTTTCTCCCAGATCTGGTCTATCTCTTCACTTCCTCCAAAAAGAATAGCGCTAGCAATAGTAGTAGTAGATTTTCTTCATTTCTTTTCCTGCAAGCCACCTACTCGAACAACAACTCTCCATGCCCACACCTCAACTTTCGTCCCGATAGATCAGGAAATTAAGTCAAAAATTACACTGAGACATGTAATTGGATGAAGAAGAGGAAAAAAAAAAAAGGTATCAACACCCATAAAAAGTGAGCTATAAGAAAATTTCATAAAGCAAAGATAGAATAATCTGCCTTGTCTAGCAATAAATTATCCACAAGAACTCTAATATTAGGGGCTATTTATTTTGATTCTTTATATTTTTAAGTATTTGTATGTAATATATTTTTGGATATAGATATAAGATATAATTCTTTGAGGACTTTTAAAATACATGAAAAAACTTTAAAAATTGAATATAACGTATCAAATACATATTCATATGGAACACTTGTACCTAAGTCAAGGTAACATAGTTGGGAGAACATTTTCTTTCTATGGACATTCACCATCAAGCAGGCATATGAACTACTTGTGTAATAGTTACAGATAAATTCCTGTATCAGGATTTCTTGCCAACAGAATTGGCAGCTAGCTAACATTTCCAACAATGTCTGAAATGGCTCTTCATTTGTTGAACCAATACACTACTGGTATGCATATGGTCCAATCCTAAATCCCTATTTGTCTAATAATGGGACCTCTATACTGTCTCCTATTGGACCACAAAGTTTTCAGGGGTTTGAATCTCTTCCAACCAAGCCACCTCAGGGGAACTTATACTTCAACTGATAAACATACCTTTGGAGAAGAAACAGGGAAACAGGTCGATGGAAATTAAACGAATTTATTCGGTATGAATTGAGTATACAAAAAAATGTAACCTAACACGGATTTCTTCGAGGGCTATTCTCCTAAAATAAGAGCAGTGACGCCCGTCTTCGGAAGGGTAAGAGTTTCAAAGAACATCGAGTTAAAGCTTTGAAGCTATGAATGTTGGCACCAACAGTTGCTGGATAAAGAATTGTTGTTCTAGAGGGTGCATTCACTTCGCAATCTCTAACTAGTTTTGCAGGTCTAGATGTATGGCTTTCACCAACCAAGAGTAAATTTTCTTTGAATCAAGGTCCTGATGTAAACGTTCAGAAATTTGTTATTTCTCAAATCCATATACAGGCCAAAACATTAGTTAAAACAATTACATAACACAACACAACACAGTGCAATGCAATATCATCCCATTTTGTCTTGGAAAAACTGAGAACTCAACTTAAAGTTCAAGGTTTTCCACATAACTTGAGGGGTTCATTTGACCATGCAACCAGGGTAGATTAAATAAAAACAGACTACTAAAAGGTGGCTCATTATGGAATCAACAGAGAATTAAAAGTCTTCAATTAAAAAAAAAAAAAAACTTATTACATATAATTACAGTGGTTGAAAATTTATTTGATCCTTTCAAATTTTGGCACCTCAAATATATCCAAGTACCAAGGAAATTTATAAAAACAGAAAACCTACTCAGCATTCAGGAGATGAATGTTAAAATATTAAAGCAGCATTCGTCCAAATATCAGTAAGCTTCATTCTTTGCTTATTTTATAACATTTTTATCCATTTGAATATTAACTTCTGAGTGTACTTTAGCAAAATGATGGAAAATCTAAGAAAGGTATGACAAATGCCCAGAGTAAAGCACCACATTGAACACTGAGAACATTTTATTGCAATTCACTATATAGCAACAACATTGTACAAGCATAATATTATGTTCCAAATCATTTTGATGCCGCTATACGTGATATACCATTCAAATTTACATGCTTCCAGGGTTTTTGCACAGTCAAGACGGCCCAATCAATCAACTAACCAACATCATTAGCAAAACAGACAATTCCTACCTATCAAGTGTTTTTCATAACCTTAGGAGCAACAAATAGGCCAATGGCTAACGCAAAGCATTGACAATAATCCATGCCTTAGGTGCCAAAATTTTTGGGTTAAGGGAAACTTGGAGATAAAATCTTAAAAACCTTGTGGGGTAAGCAGAAAGTAGTTGCATCAGTGGCATAGTAAGAAAGTTTCTGGAGCCGTTGAGGTGGTTGTAATGGTCTTAAGGTGAGCAAGTTAAAACAAGACCCCCTCAAAATAACTATGTTTCATCTTAAACATAGCGCGACATTCGGTTCAGATTTTACTTTCAACTACCAAGAATTCACCAGGTACATAGCTTAAGATAAGGGGAAAGGCATGGATGTTTGTCTGATGGATCCGTACATCTTAATATCTACATAGCTTTGCCAAATAATAGTAACATGACTTTCAAGTTTTAAGCTTTAACTGACGCCCACATATACTTCACAAACACAATAGATACCAAATGCTGGTTAGTATCAATTTGAAAAGCTTTGGCTCCACTATATATTACATCGATAATGTAAATGACAATAGATAGTTTTCAATGCATGAAAGAAGCATAAACTACAAAGATTAATTTATTGTATTTGTGTACTAAATAATCAGAGATGTAACTTTGCTCCCAGAAGTTCATATAAGTGACTTCTATTTGAAGCACTTCTATATTCCATGATAAAAGGGGAAGGGGGGATAGGGAGCTTAAAAATAATAACGCAGTGAGGAAATGATAAATTAAATTATATGCTTTAAAATTTGTAGAAAATGATGGCTGTAAAAACTGAAAATTAGTCTCCTGAAAGATCTTATCTGAGAAAAAAAGAAAAGCCCACAAAGATGCATCTTGAGCACAATGAAAATCAGTTCAATTTAAAGCAAAGCTATCGTTCTTGAATAATTTCAATTACTTCACAGCTGTGGAGAATTCTGATTGTCTAAAAAGGACAACCAATGACATCAACTATTTCAGAAACCAGATGAAAATAGTTTAATTCCTTCGCGTTCTCTGCTATTTAGGCAGATAGTTTCGGATTTGGTACTTTCCAAGTTGGACGGATATCCAAATATCAGGTTATTTGGTAGGCTTCAGCTTAGGCGAATAGCTCCAACTTGGAGTGATAGGCTGACTCTTGAAAAGTCCAAGTCTTTCTTAATCATTTCAACCCCGATGCAATTTATGTGTATTTCATTTATCTACATCAGGTTACATGCGAACCTATTAACATTGCTGAGCATTTGGCTCTCCCTAAATGTCAATCTGATTGCTACAGTTAACTTGTTTGCCCCAGTGAAACCCGATTCTGCCAGGGGAAGGGCATGCTCGTTTACTTATTCCTGTGAGACATCTGATATTTCCTTCGAAACAAATTAAACTGTAACAGAAAGTACAGAGGGCAAATACATGGAAAAGACACATGACAGATCAACAAAATAGATATAGATCCTCGACATGCAGATGCAGTTACAAACCCACTAACTTTTCTTAAAAATGAACATTGTTGTACTGTACTTCTAATATTCTCGGACCCTTTTGGCTATCACTTATTTGGCCCCATTGTCTGAGCTGAATCTGAAGCACACAAGTTCCAGCCAGAAAGTCCACAGATTGAGAGGGGTTCAAAACATCCAAAACTCCTTTCAAAGTCTTGAGCCTCACACAGTCAGCAGCTTTCATGACCCTCTCCAGTCCTGCCAGTATACCCTTGAGCGCCACCTCAATCAAACCGTCGTCTACCTGACCGACCAACTCCGCATTCCTTATTCGCCTCGCCGTACGAACCAGCTCAACCATTTTGCGGCCCGCCATTGCCACCTGCTGCCTCTCCATTTCCCTCTCCACTTTCTCTTCCTCTAACTTTATCTTCATTCTCAACTGCTCTATCTTCCTTAGCTGCTCCTCTGTCAACCCAGCCAAACCCGGGCCAGGCACCCGAGTCCTCATTGACTCAACTAGTCGAAATATCATAGATGGTTTCCAACCAGTAAGCCATGAATAAGCATTCTCTAGTTTGCTTAACCAAACAGGACAATAAAAGGAAAGCACATCTTCATGAGCAGCAGCCCATTTGATAGTGTAGAATTCTTTATAATGGGCTGTCAGTTTCGACACCAGAGCTTTTTGCTCGGTTTCAGTTAAACAACTTTCCTTGGACACGCTCAGAAGCTGTTGCAAGTAACCATCAAATTGACAAATCCACTTATTGAAGAACTCAGAGAACCGCTCTCTAACTTGAGTCTTCATTTCTTTGACCCTTTTGCAATTAGAAATAGATGACAATATAATAGAAGTGTGGGTTACTTGGAAAAAAAATGTGGCTGCGCATGCAGTGCATATATAAGTTTGAATTGGAGGAGTTGAGGGGTGAGAACAGATGGAAAAAGGAGTATAGGACACGGTTAGAGTGAGAAAAGAGAGTGCATGGCAGGCTTACGCGCAGCACTGAGCTGGTATTTTGAAGGAAGGGATACGGGGCTAGGCTTACACAGGAGAATATGACGCTTTGCGAAAGAGGGATGACATGAGTCGGCTGCCTGTCCATGTAGTTTCTGATCTCTAAACTCTTTTAACTCTTCTTAACGGAAAGATCCTAACCTTTGACTAGCTTGAGGAGTCATGCATGCGTCTCACCAGCTGGTGTTGAGGTTCTTGTGTGGATAAACGTGTCAACATAGGAAACAATCTTGGTTCAACGTGGAACTCATTCACGCTGGTACGAGCTTTTTTGCTCAGCTGCATGCGCTGGGCTGCGAAAATCTTGTCTTAGCTTGTTTTAATTTCTTTTTCAGTAAGAACTTGCTTGCTTCATGCTTGGTTTTCTGGAAATGAGGAAATCATTTTGCCATGCCAAAACACGTGCATCTAGCAATTGCTTCACCTTCACCACCACATTTTTGAAGCATTTTTACTTTGTCATGCTTTACTGTTTGTGTTCCATTTTATAATAGGTTTTTTGCTTAAAACTAGTTCTCTTATTACTTTTTTGCAATTATAAGAAAAACGTTTCCTATTATTTATATGTGAATTTCACTTCAATATATGAGTTAATGTACATGTTCTTCTTTGCTTCCTCGGTATTGAAAAGAAAAAAAAAAAAAAAAAAAGATCTGAGATAAGAAGATATCAGCAATTTTTTTAATTGCAGCTTCAAGGGGCCGTCACTCTAAAGACCCACCTAGGGAAGGCCTGCAACAATATATATTGCGGGTTGGGCCTAAACATTTGTTACTACTTGAGTCAGGCTTTGCTTGAGTACTTCTATGTATTAATTACAAATGCACTTAAATGTAAAATTC
This sequence comes from Adansonia gregorii, assembly GCA_038382025.1. Lineage (NCBI taxonomy): Eukaryota > Viridiplantae > Streptophyta > Magnoliopsida > Malvales > Malvaceae > Adansonia > Adansonia gregorii. The sequence continues at coordinate 15,945,388 of JBBYHO010000002.1, forward strand.
ACGCGGCATTTGGCAAAGACTAGCATTGATTTAACCCTCTTGCACGGGCACGTGGGGTGCGCGATTTATTCATGTGGGTGAGTCACAGTGATATTTGCACGTGTATGTGCATATTTTACAACCCATTTAGCACAAAGAGTTCATGAATGTCAACTATTTACTATCTCATAACCTTAATATTTACCATGTTTGAGTAGTTGGGTCCAGTGTCATGCTCTGGGAGTTCAAATTAAGTTCAACAAGATCATGTGAGTCCAAAGACATTGCATCGTAATATACTAATTAACAAGAAACGCAGGTTATGACAATTTATGATCGTCTTTTTGTGGCATTCCGGCCGCTCGCGGCTTTGACTTGTTAAATAGCGATGTTGATGCTGCTTTTTCATTTTTTTTTTAGTCAGGTGGTAAAAACGGTTCTCGTGACAAAGATGAAGTCCCAAGAAGCCCTGTCAAGCCGAGACTTTGAATGCTTTAGATATTATATATCTCTTTCACAAGGTTTTCATTTATCAGGTTTGTTTTAGAAACCTTTGAATCCAAAAGATTATTCACGATTTACGACTAAAAAACCAGCCAAAGCTATTGTTTGTTCATTTGCACAAACAGTGCTCAAACCGAGAGTTTTAGCATCGAGAATAAAAAGAATGCATGGCAAGTTAAAATTGAAGGCAAAAAGGGGGAAAGGGACAGCTTGGTAATAGAGAGCTGAAATTCTGAAACTTTTGAAATGACCGCTGAGGAAACAATCGAAATGTAAAATATATATATATATATTTATTTCTGAAAAAAAATTTATATTTGATACAGATGAGGTTAACTCTTAATTAAATCTGTAGTTCCATTACAAAAATATCAGACAAAAGACGTGTCCAGAATTCAAACATACGTATCCCATAAGAAGTTAAAAATTTTCCAATGAATTTTCAGTCAGATGCTGCTGGCTTTCACTCATCTGTTATCTATTTGTCTCTCTTTCATTCCATTTAAAAAAAAAAAAAAAAAGAAACCTCTCAGCGTTGAAAGAAATGGCATAAGGGAAAAGCCAGTTTCAACTTTCAACTCGTGCTAGTGTCATGCCCCGCTTAGTTGGGATTATTTTTATTTTATAAATTTTTATTATCATTAATTTAATTTATTAAATAATAAATATGTATTTAAAATTATATATAAATTTTAATTAATTCAGAGTTATCGAGTAAATTTATTGTTCTAAACATATTATTTAAAAATAAAATAATTAATAATATTTTTATATTATTATTTAATTTTAATAAAAATTTAATTTTATTAAATAATATTTAATTTGATATAGATTTTAAATCTACCCATGAGTCTAAGTATGGATCAATTACTTTAAATATATCATTTAAAAGTAAAATTAAAATAAATATTTTTAAACTTTTTTTACCATTCAACTCGAGTATCAATTCTAGACTGACTTTCATGTTAACACATTGATTAATCTTTTTAAATAAACTTCTAAAATTAAAATAAAAATAATTAATAAAATAAATTTTTATTTTATTTTTTTAGCAGATTTGGTATAGATTCTAAATTGATCCGTGAGTCCATGTACAGATTAACCCTTCAAATACATCATTTAAAAATAAAATAAAAATAATTAATAAGATAAAAATTTTAAATTTTTTTATCAAACAGATTAGATACTGATCGTATATCAAATCATAAGTAAATCTATAGATCAACCCTTTAAATATATTATTTAAAATCAAATAAAAAATATCAATTAATAAAAAATTTTGTTATATGCTTATTTTATACATGTCATAAAGAGACCCATATAATAAAATGATTTTATTACGTACTTGTTATGTATATTTCTTAACGCACAGAGCAACTTTTAAAAATCAAATAAAAAACTTAAATATAAAAAATAGAAATAATTAATAAAATTTTTTTATTCTTTTCAAGTAGGTCGAGTATTAATTCTAAATCAAACAGTGAATTATAGTGAAGATCCATCCCTTAATAAAAATAAAAATTAAATATAAAAAATTAAAAATAATCAATAAACTAATTCTAAATTAACATATAAATTACCGAGATGATTAATGGATCAAGCATTTTAAATATATAGTCAAAAAATTAAAAATAATTAATAAAATAAAATTTTTTATCAAGCACGTTGAATACAAATATCAAATCTGATACGTAAATTTTCATATAGACTAACCCTTTTAAAATATAAAACATCAGATTTTTTTACATGCATAGCACAGGTATCAGTTCTAAATTAAAAAATAATATAAACATGACACAAATGTAATATAAATACAACATGAATAGATGAACATGTCAAATATACATAAACGACTAACTAACATAAAAATTTTATATATAAATTTATAATACTTTAAACATATAAAAAATAACATGAATATGTAATATATAAAATAATTAAAATATAATACAAAAAAATTATATGAACACTATATAAATAAATAAATATATAAAAGGATAAATCAAAAAACATAAATTATTAACAAATAAACATTTATAATATTTTAAAAAATAAAAAAATATGAATACAAACGCAAATTTTATTTAAGGAAGAAAATAACAAGCCAAAGTAAATAAAAATAATTATAATTATAATTTTTATAATAATTTTAATAATTATTATTTTTTAAAATTATTTTTTATTTTTTTATTTTATAATTATCAATTTATTATTTTTATTTTAAAATTTCTTTCTCAAGAAATATAATTTTATAAATTTAAAAAATTATCTCTTAAATTATAAAATTTTAAAAAATTACCTCTTAAATTATAAAAATTTAAAAATTATATATTGTATAAATATTTACGTCATAAATCTATGTGCTCATGAATAGTCCTAGCTAAAGATTCCTGTACGAACATAGAAGAAGAAAGAGATGCCATTGAACCAGAAAATTTGGTCCACGTGGCTAACTGCTAAAAAAAAGTTAAACCGACCAAAGTATAAAGTAACCACTCACGTGACTAGTTACAATTATTACCATGGGGTGGGTGGGGGCCTGGCTGAGAAAGTAGCCATTGATAGAACTATAATACTATCTGCAAAGCCATTCCAAAAAAAATAAAAAATAAAAAAGATGATGTTTTTTAATATCTACATTGTTTTATGAATCTTAGGCTTCTCTTGTCATATAATTGAAGCCATCGGCCATTTCCATATTTCGTAAATCGCATTTAACAATGTTGCTTTAAAACAAGAAATACCAGAACAGAATAAACCCAAGGCATCATATTCTTTTTAGCAATTTGCTAAATGAGGATATTAGCATCACTAGTAGCTTGATTTGCTTTGAAACAAAATTACTTTGTCGCCAATAACATCTCTGGCATGCAGTACTGCTAGTTTTAACTTTCGCATGTTCGGCCATCGGCCACCAAAAGAAAGAAAACACATAATAAAAGGGTTCCAAAATTCATTCTCGGGGTTGTAATGACGACGACGTAGGACCCCATTCGGTAATGTCATAAAAATGTCTCATAGAATGGCCAAAATCTATAATTGCCTGATCCCAAAAAGATATAAAAGGTTAATTCAAATTGAATTAACATCAACGAATAGATGAATTAAATGTTAATGTAAATTTGTTCCAGTCCTCTCATCAGTCCTAATCTATGATTTCCTCTCAACCCTACTCCACTTGTAAAAAAGCGCCACGCCATCAGACTTTGCAGTGACGATTGAGCAAAATTTGGCATGAAATGCACTTTGCCGAAAATTGTACGAGATGTTACTTGTACGGCTTGCGTTTCAGCAAACGCTTCATGATATGCAATTTTTGCAAGAAACTACAATATCATTTTTTAAAATTCTATCAGATTTTGACATACAAATCAAGTCTTCCTGAAAATAAATATAGGTTCCCTTCCTTGCATACATATTTTCTACACACTTTAGAACAAATGCTGCATGACATGCAATTTTTGCAAGAAACTATAATATCATTTTTGAACACCTATCAGATTTTGACACACAAATCAAGTCTTCCTGAAAATGAATATAGGTTCCCTTCCTTGCATGCATATTTTCTATACACTTTAGATGATCAACACTTTTGGCTTCACTTATTAAGGGTCAATTATGAGCCCCGCCTGCAGCCTGCTCATCTAGCAAAACTTTGAGCAGTCACAAGAAACTAATAACACACAGCTAAAATCAGAAGGTGAAAATTGATAAGTGTTCTATATTTATCTAAAAATCTCCAATTCTAAATCCCCATTCCTGCAAAGCAGCTGCTTTGCCTTCTTTTTTATGGTTTCGGATTAGGTTTTTAATTCCTTAGTTAAAACTATACCATAAACTTTTAATTGTCAGCAGCAAGTACTTAACTCAGCTGGTTACAATTTTCTTTTCTTTTCCTTCTAAAAAATGATTATTCCAAATTAACAACTAGTTTTAGATTAAGGCCCTAAATATTGGAGTGGAGTTGCAAACAGACCAAGTTGCAAGTAGAAGTTTAGCAACAGAAATGAAGCAAAAATTTCTACTAAATGCTAATGCAAAGTCTTGAACTTCTACCATGATCATAAAAACGAGTCAAAATTGAAAAAAAAAACTATATAAATTAAATGTATCATAAATTCATTTCTGAACAAAGTTGATGGGAATATACAAGCCAGAAATCTGTCTTCAATTCTCTGTAATCTAATCTGTCCTTCTCGATATAAGAATAGGTCATACAAATATATCAAGTTATCTAATGCACCGTCTAAGTTGCAAAACAAAACGAAAATATTAAAAAAAAAAAAACCTTTCTATGATACACAAGAATAAGAAGGGGAAAAAAAAGAGGAGAAAAGCTTACCCTTTTCCCTTCCTCCCCTCTGACCCTCTCTCTATTCAGTATCCGAAGGTAAATAGGAAGCACCGGCACCAGCAGCTGCAATAGATCGTGATTCCTCCGCCATCAATTTCTCTAACCCGGGTTTCAATTCCCTGTTACAGAACTCCTCATACTCTCCTCGGTCCCCTCCTTTCTTCTTTAATTCCACAACAACCAAAGAAGGCGTCAACTCGAATATCTCAGCAGCAATCGCCAATGGCCCTTTCACTCCTTCTCTAGAACCCTCCAAGCTCACTCTACAATCTTTTTTCCTTACTGTAAAACTAACCACCTTCGCTATCTCCTCCAATTTCGATATAATTTTTGAAACCGGCGCCCCTGACACAAACCGAGACCCTTCCTCTCCTTCCTCAAACAATCCAGATAAATTGAACCCCGGCGAAAAAGAAATAAGATCAAACGCGTTTAAACTAGCTGGCCTCGGCAATGTAGCAATTCTCCTCCTAGTTTCCAACTCTGATTCAGATTCAGACATCGATGACTGGTCCGAACATGATCCAACGTCGTCATCCTCTTCCTCAACGCTGCAAAATTTATCATCTTCAATGTAAAACTTAATATGTTTAAACCCCTTTTTAAACCAACGATTCTCCATGATTTCCGGAATCGTTATTCTCGTTTGCGGATTCGTGTCCAGAAGTTTGGTAAGTAACCGAATTAACTCAGGTGAAAACCATCTCGGACACCTAAACTCACCCTTATAAATCTTCTTATACATAGCCATAACGTTTTGATCGTGAAACGGTAAATACCCCGCCATTAGAACAAACAAAACTACCCCGCAGGACCAGATATCTACTTTCGCCGCATCGTACCCTTTCCTCGCCAAAACTTCCGGTGCCACGTAAGCGGGGGTCCCGCAAAACGTATGAAACAAACCGTCTTGCCGGATCTGATCCGAAACCGCGCTCAATCCGAAATCAGAGACTTTTAAATCCCCTTTCTCGTCGAGGAGTAGATTCTCAGGCTTCAAGTCGCGGTGGTAAACGCCACGGGCATGACAGAAATTGACAGCTGAGATTAATTGCTGGAAGTATTTTCTGGCGACGTCTTCTTTCAATCGGCCTTTCGCCACTTTGTTGAAGAGCTCGCCACCACGGACGTATTCCATGACGAAGTAGATCTTAGATTTGGTGGCCATGACTTCGAAGAGTTGCACGATGTTTGGATGGCGGACGCGGCGGAGGATGGCTATTTCGCGCTTGATGTGAGAGATCAAGCCCCCTTTGAGGATTTTTTCCTTGTCGATCACTTTGATGGCTACGCCATCACCGGATTTGACGTTGCGTGCGTGGTATACTTTAGCGAAAGTGCCATGCCCAAGGAGTTTCCCGACCTCGTAGCGCCCTAAGAGAAGAGTTTGGCCACCGTTTGTGTCTTTCTTTGCCGATGTGGCGGCGATGGATGTGAAATCCATTTGTTCGTAGATGTTAGGGTTTGGTTTATCGGAGGATATGAAATTTGAATGGTTACTGAGTGGTCATCTGAAGGAGGAATATGTGTGTCTTTTGTTGAGAGGTTGAGCGAGTGGTCTAAAGCAATTGAATTTGTTATGAGGCCGGAACGAGTAGATGCCTAAATGCCTTTAATTAGGAGGGGAATATACTCTTCGCCTGCTTTTCTATTTTGTTTTTGCTTTCGCATTGTTTTCTTGTAGTAGTACCCGAGTTTTTTTTTTTTTTTTTTTTTTACATTTTTACATTTTTATTTAGTTTTAGATATTTTTATTAGACAAAAGATAACTTTTTTAAATTATTTTTATTTTAATATATTTAATTTTTAAAAAAATATCTTATAAGATTAAAAATGTCAAATCTTAAATAAAACTTTTAAAAACTTACGAGGTTTATTTAATTCATTTTGATTTTTAAACAATTTTAATGTGCAATATTATCATGTAAGCTTATTTTCAAGAATATTTCTTTTTTTTTAACTTACAAAATTATCTAAAATGTCAACAATTATTTTTTTATTTAAAAAAATTTATTTCACCACCACAATTTGGAATTATTAAAATCACCAATCATTGGTTTGTAGAAGTTCTCTATATTTATATACAATAATTTGGCGGAACAACTTTCTTTTCTATATTAAAAAAAAAAAAATCTTCTCCGCTTACTTTGTATTGGAAATTAATAAAAATATTTAAGTATTTTATTATATCAAAATATTCTTTCGAATTTTTTTTATGATTAAAAAAAATGTGATGATGGTTAGGAAAAAGAGCATGTATCTACCACATCTGTATTATATAAAATGCCTGAATGAATTTAACCTGGCGAATCAACGCAGCGAGATTAATTCGATTAATAAATATATTAAAAAAATTAAAATAGAATAACAATAATTTATGTTGATTTTTTAATAAATCAATTTTTTTACACATGTAATAACAAAAAAATGCACATCATCTCATAATTTCTATTTTTGTTATAAAAATAATTTTTATTTTTAATTATATTATATTGATTTTTTCTTGCATAAAAATTATAATGATGATACTTTGATGATTTATTTTCTTTAATAATGTGATTTAATAAGAGAAAGAGTGTATGCTGCAATGGGAGGAAGCGACGTGGGGGAATTAACAAAAAAGAGAGGCGCGGTGACCCCCGCCCCCCATGACAGCTCAACAACACGTTCAACACAAGACGGACGGCAGTGATTCATGCTAAGTGCAGGTCAGCAAGTGAAACGTGGTACTATGTCCACTTGTCGTGCAGATTGGCAATTCACTTTTTATGAAAACATTTCTCTCATAATTATTTTTTAAAAAAATTATAATTATTTAATTATAACATAAAACAATAAAAATTTATTATCATTTAAAACTTAAATTTTCAATAATATTTTTTGTGAATTTTACTTAAAATTATAATTTCTTAATTGTATTAATTATGAGAAATATAATCTTGCTTTTTACGAACCTAACCCTGCCAAAAATAACGGCAAACGCCCCCAAATGAATCCCCCCACCCTTTGAGCGGTCACCACGTTTTCCTTGCTGGTGCTTACGTGGATACGTGCACCACGCGTCGGCATTTTTCTCGGTTTTCTTAACCCTGACGATCCCGTCTAGTGTCGTGGCACCCAAAATAAAAATTCCGCGTTTAACGGTCAGCGCCTTTTAATAACCGTTGGATTTGAGATAAATCCCAAGATTTATATGCGATCGGATTCGTAGGTGCTACAGTCAGGGTTATTTACAAGCAAGGATGCTTTATTTGTTTCATTACACTGCTGAGGTTTGTCGTTGCCTCGTGCTGTAAGAACCTTTTAATGGTCATCGTATCGGTGAATGACACCTTATCAATAAGATAATCAGTAGTGGGTGTAAAATATTTGTCCGGAAATTAATCTTCAAAATGCACATCATCCTTTGTGACAGTTGTACTTTAATGCGACAATAGAAAAAAAATGGGCTTTCACCTTTTTCTCTTTTTATTTTTAATTTTTTTAATATTATTAATGCACTAAATCATTAGAATTGGGTAATAATTAGCAATGTTGAAGAAAGTCAGAATAAATGAGTTGGTTTAATTCATTAAATCATAATCAGGTCCTACCTTATGAGATATGTATTATAAAAGGAAGTTTTAAATGCGCCGATAAAAAATTTATTTTATTATTTTTTTGTTTAATTTTTTTTGAATGATTAGATTTAAATTTTTAATTTTATATTAAAAATATATCATTAAATTAAATTAAATTAATTTTTATTATATTTAATTTTATTTAATATTAAAATTATATATTTATTATTTAAAATTTTTAATTAAATTGACCGATTGAATTAATAATTGAAATCTCTAGCAGCTCAATCTTTGATCTAATGTTTAATCATTGATAGTTAAAAATTCAAGATGAATTGATCGGTGAATAGGCCCCGGCTAACACTGATGTCCTAGTTGAAGAAGTTTTGGCAAATATAATTAAAGAAGTATCATTATATTTAAATATGAATGCTATAATATAAATAATATTATAAAATTAATTAAATCAAAATATATGAATAATATATATAAAATTGTATAAGTAAATATATTTATTTACATATGAAATTGTTATTTGTATTCATATATCTTTATTTAAAACAATATCATAAAACACATTTAATTATCGCGTCTACTTTTTTATTTTTTTAATTAGCTTCACAAATAAAAAAAAAATTAAGAAGAAAACAAGACTAAGCAAATAAATTAAATACCCACTCTCAAACCAAATAAGTTTATCATTTAACAGGCATGACCAATAAGATAACTTCGACTTTTCTTTAAGAAAAGAATAAAGAAAGAATTATTTTTTGGAGAAGGAGATGTAAACTAGTTATTAAATGAGTGAAATAAATTAGAGAAATAATTAAAAAAACAGTGTAATTAAGAAAATATATATTTTTTAAGTTTAATAAAAATAATATATTAAATAAAAAGTTTATTAAATCAATAATTAAACAATTTTAACCAAGATGTATCCAATAAATAAAAATGTTACTAAATCTAGTGTTTTTGATGATTGCATTTGGACTCGATGATAATGTGACGAAGCACATGAATCAAAAAGTGCGCGTTTGCCAATCTGGCATTAAGGGGGATAAAACAGCTTAGATTAGCTAAGCTAGTACTCAATTTAGTATTGTTTTGATATTTTGGAAAAAATAAATAAATAACACCACCTGCGACTTCATCAAATTCAAATTAAATCTACCAAAGATATCAAATATTTATCTTTTTTAAATTCATTGTCAAATTAAAATATTTCTTTATTAAAAGCGAGTTTGATTTTGTGAAAAAGTGGAAGGATGAATATGAATGGAAGATTATAGAAAAATAAAAAGAAAATAAATTTTAAATATGCTTAGTTGAAAAAAAAAAGTAAGAGAAAAATTAAAAACATTTTTATTTTTTTCATATTTATTAATAAAAATAAATTATTTCAAATTAAAAAAATTAAGAGTGTTGTGTGCTATGTGGATATATTTATAAGATTATCCATCTTTTTTTTAAAATTTTTTTATCTTAATTTTTAATGATTATAATGGTAAAGCAATATACTTTTTATATTTTTTTCTCTTATTTTTCAATCACACCAAGCGGTGAGAGAAAATAAAATTATTTTTTTACTTTTTTTTATCTTTTCTACCAAGCACAAGAAAAAAAATATTTTTCCCATCTTTTCGTTTTTCTTCTTTTTAAATTTCTTTTTCCTCTACCAAGAAAAGGTTAAGAAAAAAATATCTCATAAGACAATTAGCCTTAATTCACAAAAGATTTCCATGTTACATATATATATATATTAGGTTTGATTCCTTCCACGAATTTTATATTTACTATTATCTAATATAAGCTTAATTATCATTTCAAAAATATGATTTTTAAAATTCATATATGAATTTGGATACGTGAATGATGATTAATATATTGAAGAGTAACGAATGAGATCCTAACTTTTTTTCTTGTTCCCTAACCTTCACTTATTAGCACAAGAAACATTAAAATAATTCATCATTTCGTGTTATTTGTGAATGGTTAAACTATTAAATGAAAGTTTAAGAGTTGATTAACTTGATTTATACGATTATTTTTAAAAATAATATTTAGTAAGTAAAAATTTTAAATTATAATATTTTCAATTTATTTCTTTATCATCATCATGCTGTAATTTTTTTGTATAAAAAATTATTTGAAATAACATTATAAATGGTTTTGAGCTTTTAAGCTCCTAAGTTTCGGCTTCCCATTTCAGCTACAATCCAATAATGAGTTTGGTGTTCTGAGACACAAAAACTATGCTTAATTTGGAAGACCAAATGTTTGGGCTAGAATCCAGACCTACTAACAGTCTTTACCGTCTTTTTGGGATTGGACTGCCCCTCTTAGATGCAGTATATAATAGCATCATATAAATCTTAAAAGCCCATGACCAAGCCCAAGTCTAAGCCTATACCTGACTTAGAAGCTCAGGACTCTCCCCACCCCACTTTCATATACAGTATCTAGCCCTGTCCAGCGCGTCGTCCAGATTTTTACCTCCCAAAGTCCGCCTTTCTTTCCCCCGTTTCCCACAATCACCTGCGACCCCCCGACCCATAGAAAAATTTCTTTTGAGCATCTTCAATATTTTCGAAAATAACTGCTCCCCCGATCAACTGATTCTGAAACCAAACGCTTGGCCAAAACCCTAATCACCTCCTAAATTAATTAATTCGATTTTCAATTCAGTTCAAAATTCCCCTCCCGCCACCCCAAATCAGGAACCCTAGATTCCATGGCGTCGAGGAAGAAAGAATCCGAAGGAATTGCCTTGCTATCCATGTACAACGACGAAGATGACGAAGAAATGGGAGACATTGAAGAAGATGATCACCAACAAAATCAACAAGGTGGAGAAGAAGAAGAGCAACCCCCAGAAGAAGAAAACGAGTACAGGGAATCGAATAACAACATGGAAGAAGATTCGAGAACTAATGATGATACGCCGCCTTTTCCTAACCGAACTTCCACTCTTTCGCAACAGCAGCCGGGGCCTTCCATTTCTTCACCGCAGCAATATCAACCAGTGGTTTCTTCGAAGAGGAGTAGAGGAGGAAGGTTGACAATTGTTGATTATGGCCACGATGAAGCTGTCATGTCACCGGAGCCCGAGGTAATCCCTCTTTCCGTGCCAAAGAAATTTTTTTAATAAAAAAATTCCTTGATTGTTTACTGAGTTGTGGTTAAATTACTTTTTCTTGCTTAAGTGCAGGAAGGGGAATTAGGAAGCAATAATGACCTCATGCTTCGTGTAGAGCAACAAAATGCCAATGGTACTTAATTATTTCCTTTTTTTTCCCCCTTTCGATCAATTTCCATTCAAATGTTATTTTTCAAATGGGTATCTTTCTAATTTAGCATTCAATTACAGGTGGTTTTCAAGGAAAAACGCCTCCAATGGCTGTGCCGTTGACTCCGCAATCATCAGGTGTAGAACCATTACAGCCTGAGGCCAAGACCAATGCTGTTACTGAGTCAGAAGATGTAGAAGTTGAGGAATCCATTTCTGTCGACAATGTTGATCCCTTGGATAAGTTTCTCCCACCTCCGCCGAAAGCCAAGTGCTCAGAGGAGTTACAAGTAAGCATCTTTTGTATGCCTTTAGGCAGTAATCACAATTCTTTGTCCCTAATGTAAACAACCTGAAGTTAATCTTATGAAGTCCCGTGTAAACCCACCTGCATGTTATACAGTTGAGATGGACTGAAGATGAGATGCTGGAACTTCTGTGTTTTTTTATGAGAGATGAAGTAGGATAGGTGTAGTTAAGGTGTTTCTGTTTGCTATCTGAGGATCTGCTGATCCTGGGCGCCCATTAAGTTGTCAATGTTGATTCTGGTTTCCACGGGGCTTGATTTATGTAATTTTTAGCCTGGTTGCTTTTGAATTTCCTTTGGTTTTTAGTTAATTGCAATGTCAGTTGTCCCCGCTTTCTGCTGCTGAATGAAAGATGGGAAGCTCATGACACTTCATGCTCCTTTTGCATTTTTAGCTCAATGAGCATATCCCTTGTTGATAATTTAAGTGATCTAAGTTTTATTGCATTTGCTTTCAGTTTTATGGTTCATGAGCTTCGTTTTGCTTTCTGTAACTGCAGAGAAAAATAGATAAATTTCTCAACTTGAAGCGAGCTGGAAAAAGCTTCAATGCAGAAGTTCGTAATAGGAAGGATTATAGGAACCCTGACTTTTTGCTTCATGCTGTGAGGTATCAAGATATTGATCAGATAGGTTCTTGCTTCAGTAAAGATGTATTTGATCCTCATGGATATGAGAAAAGCGACTACTATGATGAAATAGGTAATAACAGTTGCTTCTATAACTCTCTCCTTTATCTATTGGAAGCACTTATAATGTTTTAATGATATTATACACATTCAAAGTATTAGCTGTTGAGCTTTGCTTTCTCCTACCTGTTTTCGTCAAAGCTTTTGTTGCTGATCCCAGTAGGCTTTTTCATTTTTTTTTAATCTTCCATACACTTGTCTATATGCAGAGGCTGATATGAAACGTGAAAGAGAGAGGAAGGAACAGGAAAGCAAGAAGAATCAAAAGGTCGAATTTGTATCTGGCGGAAGTCAACCTGCAGCAGTTATTACTGCTCCAAAAGTTAGCATGCCTAGTGCGGGTGATTTTTCATTTTTGGAGAAATCTTCTTATATTGACATATGTATTATGAGAATGGTGTTCTTATATTGAGTGATATTGAGGTGTTTCAGCTGTAGCTGCTGGTGGCTTGCCTTCTGCTCCAACTGTAGTTGACAACATTGTGCGGGATGGTAGACAAAACAAGAAATCAAAATGGGATAAGGTTCTTACTTGTCTATGCTTCTCTATCACAAAATAAGTCATCTGTGATATAATTGACCCTCACTCTCTCATTGTTTCATCTCACTTCCAGGTGGATAGTGATAGAAGAAATCCTCTTCCTACTGCAGCACAGCATTCTCTATCTACTGCCGGAGCACATGCGGTTCTTTTATCAGCTGCTAATGCTGGAACTGGGTACACAGCTTTCGCGTAAGTCCTATGACCTGATGGAAAGTTGTTCTCATCTTCCCTCCATGATTTCATGCATTTTAATCTGTTTTTTAATGTCTGCATTATTTAATTATTGAAATAAACACTTAGTGCTGGTGCTTATTGCTTAGTAATTGGTACTAATTTTCATCTTGTTAAAATGGCAGGCAGCAGAAACGGCGAGAAACAGAAGAGAAAAAATCCAGTGAAAAGAGGTTGGATAGAAGATCTTGAGCCTGATTTTTTTCAGTTCTTGGTAAGATTGTTCCAAAAAACTGTTTTGAGGCTGAACATCACTTCTTTTTTTTGTATTTCCTCCTATTTAACGCTTACAGTGAATTTATAAAATTAAATTGTACCTTGTAGATCGCTTTCCTAAATGTCGCCCCATGTTGAAGCTGTAGTGATATAACGCATACTTGAACCCACTGTCTCGTGCTCATGTCAAGAGTAATTTTTCTTGTGAAATAGAATGTTGTTTGACCGAGGTCAAAACTCTGGGCATTATTTTGATAAAACAGCTTTGACCTGAAGACTAAACTTTATGAGACTTGTAAAATGTAGATGGATAGCTTTGTTGTCAAGCTGTATAGTTGAGAAGCTTCAAAAACCTTTGATCTCCAGTTTTAACGCAGTAAACATGACCTATCGTCTTGATAAAGTTAAAGGGCCATCAAAATGAAAGCAGGCATATCTAAAAAGAATGATTGATCATGGGAAAGCAGTCCTTTTGCATTGTTTAAAAACATGTTTTATAAACTCAGAATCTTGCACAAGGTTTAACTGAAAGGATGCAATATTTCAATTAGCCAGGCCAAGCTATGGGCATTGTCTTCTCCACGAAAGCATATTCATTCTTTTGTGCTCAAACGTACATGTATATTGCTCTCTCAGTCTCTCTAGGATGCTGTTCTCTAGGTAGGGGAGAGTTTTATATATATATATATATATGCATGCAAGGGAAGGGGCTCCAAGATCTATGCTGCTTGTCCTGCCAATCGGCATCGATTAGAGACGTTGGAGAATCGTCGCTGTTCCTGCATATGTTGGGGCCTACTCGGGAGTCTCAGACTCAGGCCCTTTTTTATTTTTTTCAATTCGCATAATAAGTGCATGTAAGTAATAATCAAATTAATTGAATTACTGCTTTTTATAATAATAATAATAAGATAAATTAATAATAGAATGTTTAATTTTGTACTCTTAATTTCAAGGATTGAAATTCATTTTTGATAATTTCAAATATTATGTAAATTAAGTAATTTAAGTCATTTGATGATTGTTATCAGTGTTGCATTTTTTTTTTTTTGCTTGGCTTAAAAAGAATTATTATTAGTTTAATGAAGCACCACATTTAATTTAGTTGTATAGCAAATTAAATTTGCCAACAAAATTTTCAAAAGTTTTTTTTGTAATAATAATAAGTGTTAAGCTTTTTTTTATTATTTTTTAATACATTACTATCTAATACAATTTTAATTATTATCAATAAATTTGATTTTAATTTAACTTTTATAATTCATAAATAATTTTTATAAATATAAATGGTATTGATAAATATATTAAAAAATAAATAAAAAAATAAACGAGAGTTCAACTTTAATAATAAAAAAATTCCAAAGCTTTCGCAATTATCAAACTATAAGTCAAAACCCGTAACCATGAGCATAGTAAAATAAAATAAATAATAATAATAATAATGTATACTGAGCTTTTCTTTAATCTTTAAGATCACAGCCCATAGTAAAGTAGCAACTAACGGTTAATATAGAATTTGAAAGCAAGTGCGTTACCCTTTTTTTTTTTTAATATAGAAAATTTGGGTGATGGAAGGCTTTTTGCCCTTTTTCATTTCAAGTATAAAAGTGTTCATAAAAAAGATTGCTGATTATGGGAATAGAATCTAAACTTTACAAATAAAATATTTAAGCTTTATGGACTCAACGCCTGCTGTTGATAGTAATCAAGGACTGCGATGGATAGGAAAAAAAATATATTTTATATTATTTAATATGTTGTTTATAAACTCAAATATTATGTTTATTATCACAATGAATTAAGATGTGAACTATTAAATATTTATTATTTAAATAATAAATCAAATATTTTAATCGAATGTATATAAATATCTAACCGTTATTTTTTTCCTACTTTTAAATGATAAGAATACAATTCTAGTGAAAAGAAACAGAAATTAATGCAGACGAGAAAACATTCTGAATTTATTGACGAACAAACCAAATTTAATTTAACTATCTTTGGTCTGCTTTGGATGGGTAAATAAATGTGTGCAAGTGAAGTATCAAAGAGTATGAGCTGTCAAAATCTAATAATGAGACCAACGGTAACCCTGGAGTTTTGGCAGGTTGCTTAAGGGGTAATTTCGGAATAACATATAAAGTTAACGGAACCTTTCTTTGTTATATAAACCAAACCGATGAAAACAAAGAAAAAATATATATAACTGAAAGCAGAACTTATAACTCTCTCTGCATTAAGTAGAGAGACTGAACTGAAAGGCTGCCGAAGGAAGAAGAGCTCCTTTAGTGGGCGGCAAAGTGCCTATTTTCAACTTTTTTTTTTGTAGCATTAATTTATTCTTTATTTTCACTCTCAGATTGTTTGTCTTTCATTTCCTTATTGATTCATTAGATTCAATCTAAAGTTTTTTTAGTGGATTTTTACCTGTTTTTTTCCTTTGGTTTGAGCTTTTTTACCTGCCGATTCTTTGATTCATTTGGTGAATACCCATTTGAGTATTAGAGGCAAAAAAAGAAAAGTTTTTAATCCATGGCAGAACCAAAACCTGAAGAAATAAGCTTCACGCCAACGGATCAACTTCAAGGCCTAGAGTACTGCATTGACTCAAATCCTTCTTGGGGTCTGCATTAAAAAAAAAAATCTTGTTTTAGCTGTAGTTTTGGTTTGTTCTGTTTTAGTAACGCCCTATTTTGATTGTGGAAGCAGGAGAAGCTATCGCTTTGGGGTTTCAGCATTACATTTTGGCCTTAGGAACTGCTGTGATGAT
>JBBYHO010000002.1:15965130-16006741 GCA_038382025.1 Adansonia gregorii
ATAATTTTAATTATAAAATAATAAATATATTTAAAAATTAAATTATAATTAATTAATTTTATTTAAATTAAATTAAATTTAAATTTATTTAATAATTTATTTTATTATTTAAAAATTTAAAAATATAAAATTATTATTAATAATTTAAATTTTTATATTTAAATTTAAATAAAATTTTTATAAATAAATAATAATTAAAATTCTTTTATTCAAATTTAATTCAAAACAAACTTACGTGGGCAGGTTGGATCGGTCCATTTGGGAAGTTCAGAAACTAAAGGAGCAGCGGAGAGAAGAGAACGGAAAGTAAAGAGCAAAGGGTGAGAAGACTGAGAAGAAAAGGAAGGAAAAAATATTAAAAAAAAAAAGAAAGAAAGAAAGAGGGGAAAAAAGAGGAAGAGGAAAAAAAAAAAAACTAAAAAAGAAAGGGGGAAAAGGGAGGAGGAGGGGGAATCACATGGGGCATTAGTTTGCTGTCTCTCCCTTGGGTCCTCATCTTCTAATTTATCATCATCTTCTTCTTGTTCATCGTCTTCCCCTTTGTTTCTTCCATCGTCAGGCCATGATCCATCGTTACACTTTCTCCAAGTAGATCTTTTTTTCTTTTTTTTTTTAAAATTTTTCTCGGGTGCTCGTCATGGCTGACGATAAGGTAATCATTTTTTTTTCAATTTTTCCTGATATCGGAATTCGGAAGTTAATCTTCGATTTTTTTGTTTAATTTTGGTTAAATTTTTTAAATGATTATTATTAGCTTTTTCTTCTTTGTTGGTTCTGAAATTCATCTGAAAAACCTGGCTTAGCCCAAACCAAATGGTTCCCACCCCTCTCTTAGGTGGTGGATTCTCTCTTAGGAGGTGAATTTTCTTGATTGAACGGTGTGGCTTAAGTTATTTAACGGATTTTGAACTTGATTTAAGTTTCCTTGAGGAAAAGGATGGTTCTCTTGGATCTTCAATTTTTGTGCTTCTTCAAAGTCTTACTTCTCTTTTTTTTCTTTCTTGTTTACCAGGAAATGTCTGCCCCTGTTGTGGATGGGAACGATCCTGTCACCGGTCACATTATTTCCACTACAATTGGAGGCAAAAATGGAGAACCTAAACAGGTATGTCTTCTTGGGTTTTCCGATTTCATATCTGTTCAAATTCTGCTTTAAACTATAAACAAATATGCGGTTAAGATCAACATTAGGAATGATAACCAGCTTCTTTACTTGGAGATTCATGTTTTTGATGTTTTGATTGTTGTAGACCATCAGTTATATGGCGGAGCGTGTAGTGGGGACTGGATCATTCGGGATTGTTTTTCAGGTACTGAGACATAGCCAGAATGTAGCCAATTTTACTTTGTTGATATTTCTCATGCTGATGCATCTTCTCTTTTTAGGCAAAATGCTTGGAAACAGGAGAAACCGTGGCTATAAAGAAGGTTTTGCAAGATAGAAGATACAAGAATCGTGAACTGCAATTGATGCGTGTGCTGGATCATCCGAATGTGATTTCCTTGAAGCATTGTTTCTTTTCCACAACAGCTAAAAATGAGCTCTTCCTTAACTTGGTTATGGAATATGTACCGGAGAGCATGTATAGGGTTTTGAAACATTACAGCAGTGCAAATCAGAGAATGCCACTTATCTATGTGAAACTTTATATGTACCAGGTGGGTATAGTATTCTTTTCCATGCTTGATTTCTTGTGTAATCTTTTCTCTTTCCGCTAATTAGAGGAAGTTTTACAGATATTCAGGGGGCTTGCATACCTCCACAGTGTTGTTGGAGTTTGCCATAGAGATTTGAAGCCTCAAAATCTTTTGGTATGCTTCTTTTACTGACGAATTTGGTTGAATGTTTTGAAAATATTTTTGAGGTAATTGTTGGCTTTCTACAGGTTGATCCTCTGACTCACCAGGTCAAGATTTGTGATTTTGGAAGCGCAAAAGTGCTTGTAAGTTGACTTGTTCTATACTCATTTTTTGAAGTGTTCTTCCTTTCTAATTTGTGACCGACATTTTAGTAGAACTATTAGTTTTGCTCCAAGTGAAACATTGTTTTTGGGTCTTTAAATTTCGAAAACTATAATAGGATTTTAGTTCTGTTTTATTTGAATGTCTGGTTCTAGTTATAAGTTCTAAAAGGATTGACTTCATGTGATATCATCTGCTATTTGTCAAGTGTCCAAGGTATTATCGTGTATTCATTTTGAAAATCAGCATCGTAATAACAGAATTTAATGACTCTTCACTGTTGATTGTGCAAACTGATTAAACTTGTTTAACTTTGGCCTTTTATATCATCATAAATACTTCACAAGCTTGGAATTTTAACTGACGTTGGATCTTTTCCAGCTTGGTCCTTTTGAAACCGGCAATTTTCCCTTGTTACTCCGCCACTTTTATTTAGTTGTCTTTTGGAGCCTCTCTTTAGGGATGAGGAGCTGAAGAAGAAAAGGATGGTGCGGGTGGGATTTTTTTTATCAAAAAACATTGTCTGTAATGCCTTGCAGTTGGATTAGATCTAAGAGTAGTACTAATATGTTCATGATCCTCTTGGGCTTGTCATTTTCTCCGTCGATAATTTCATACTTACTATTAGTTTTCTTCTGATCAGGTCATACTTACTAGTAATTTACTTGTGATCAGGTCAAAGGTGAAGCTAACATTTCATACATATGTTCGCGTTTCTATCGGGCACCGGAGCTTATCTTTGGTGCTACGGAATACACAACCTCAATTGATATCTGGTCAGCTGGTTGTGTTCTTGCTGAACTTTTGCTGGGCCAGGTTAGCATTTGCCTTCTTTTCTTCTTTCTGATTTTTATATTTCAGAAAATTTCTAGCAATAACAGTTTGTGCTCATTGATACCTATGTTTTTTTCCTTGTGTAGCCATTGTTTCCGGGAGAGAATGCTGTGGACCAGCTTGTAGAGATTATCAAGGTATGATTTGCTTAGTAAGCTTGAAGTTATGCATTTATGCATTCCTTTGTATCATGAGTCCGCTTCTTGCTTCTTTTCCTACAGGTCCTAGGTACACCCACTAGGGAAGAAATTCGCTGCATGAATCCCAATTACACGGATTTTAGGTTTCCACAGATTAAAGCGCATCCATGGCATAAGGTTTGCCTTTTATTATCCTTTTACAGGTTTATAAATTTGGTACTGAAATAATTGGTGCTGAGTCACATTCTTAGAACGCCTTCTGGATATTTTGGTCATGAATTATATGCTGATTTTTTTCTTAAATATTTATACAAGTTTTAATGGTTCATAGTCGAGGTATCGAAGGGCTGAAATATCTGGTTGATTTTGAGTAATTTACTGCATTGTTGTTATAAAATGAATGTAGCAGTCAATTGCTTTTAACTCGACTCTTTTCTGTATTTAGGTTTTTCACAAAAGGATGCCCCCTGAAGCAATTGATCTTGCTTCACGACTGCTGCAATACTCACCAAGTCTTCGCTGTACAGCAGTGAGTTGCTAGTGTCTCCCTCTTTTGATGTGTGATATTTCTGTTTAGGCTTGGAAAATATTTACTGGTCTTCAATTATTCATTTGGCGAATCCACTTTCTGCTCGTTGTATGACAGCTTGAAGCATGTGCACATCCTTTCTTTGATGAGCTTCGAGAACCTAATGCTCGCCTACCAAATGGGCGACCTTTACCGCCACTTTTTAACTTCAAACAAGAAGTATGTTTCTGAGCTAAACTTCATTCCCATGTGCTTTCCATTCATAAATAGATATATCTTCATTAAATATTTTATTTGGGATAATTTTCTAAGTAGAATTTTGTTTCTTGTTCTAGCCAATGTTTTGTTAGTAATTTGCATTCTTTGGGTTACAGTTATCTGGGGCTTCACCGGAGCTTATTAATAAGTTGATTCCAGATCATGTGAAACGGCAAATAGGGCTACAACATTTCACGCATCCAGCTGGGACATAATACCTTAAAAGTGATAAAAAGATTTGATATCTCCTAGTTGATGCATGACACAGACGAAGTACTAGTACTATCTTCGGATAACCACCATTGATCGAGGCTTGTCCGGCATCATTTTCTTCTCTTCAACGATGCATAGTCTCTGGCAGCTGGATGGCTGCTTTCTCTTGATCTTTCTACTTGAATTCTGCCTTTCTTGCTCCTTTATTCTATTGAGTTCACTTTTGGCAAAATGCCCTTTTTGTTATGTACATGTAACTAAGGTAAGGTGGACAGGCCAGAAAAGCTGTTAGTGGAGGAAAAGATGAGAGGTGTATTTCTTGTTAGCAAGAAGGTCTCTGATAGAATGGCCCGAAGTTGGTTTTTGGGTTTGGTTATGCACATTTGTTCTTTTTTCTTTTTATAGATATTGCGGTGGTTTGTGGTGGCTGACTTCAAATTGCAGACAATTATCGTTATTGTTATTGTTTGTGCAATGGAATGTTACTACTCTCTTTCTATAACTGCTACCTACGACTGCTGCTTTTGTTTATTTGCTCGTAGCAATCAAGTTCTCGTTCTGTTTCAACAATCTCAAGCAAGCCATAAAGCAAAGCTGAAGTTCATCCTTTGATGGCAGACCCATTATGGTACTCGACAAAAGCTGCCTTGGTGGACTAGGTGGGGCGCGTTGGCCATTGGTGTAACTCAGCCAAAGGTAATAAACAAAAAGGGTAGAAAAATATCTAAATCTGATGCCCTCGGTGCCGTTTTGTGTTTTGTTGGGACGTGGTTGGATTGTCAATATAAGGCATAGTAGAAAAAATGTAATGATTTATTTTGGTGCATGATTAATGATTATATGTTCTTCTTTTTGTCAAAAGTAGATGCCTGTAGTCTTTAGCCTTAGCCGAAAGGTCCCACCCATGCGTTAGTAATTACGTTTTTTTTCTTTTCGGTCGTCAAAAGACACTGAGCTGGCCCCCTGTTTCAATGTTTCCTAACTAAAATTCATTTGATTGGAGGCCCTTTTGCCCATCCCACCTCCCACACTTTTCAACATTTTATTCCCCTCTTTTCCTCCGCTTTCTCTCTTTCACATCTATTTTTTTTTCAAATCTCATTTATTACAATTTTTATCTTTTTTTTTTAAAGATAATTATATTAATTAATTAAATTAAAATTAAAATTAAAGTTTATTTTATAACAGATAAAATGTTTAATTTTTTTGTTTTATTGTTTATTACCGCGGCAACATGATGTTAAGCTGACTTCCGCTGTTTTGAGATTTCGGTACCCAGATTTTGGATTCAAACTCTTGATAAGAGTAATGGGTGTGATTTAAAGGGTGAGTACTCACTCACCCTCTCAAGGGGAACGAAACGATGCCGTTTGAGCATAGGATCACTGTGCTGTTGCAGAACTCCCCTGCAACATGAATTTTGGCAATTTGGCGCCAGTGTCGACGGCGGTTGACATGTTCTTGTGAGTAGGAAATTGTGTTTGTATGTTTTTGTATACACTAATAAAAACTTTCAGCCACGTATGAACCGTCCGATTCTGATCAGCGATCAAACATAAGATCTGAACGGCCAAAAACTCACGCAAATCAGACAAACCCAAACGTCGTATCCATACCAATATACACTTCAAATCAAAAAGACAAGGCGACAATCTCTGTCGATTTCACATATCTCGAGGACTTGCCCGATTTCAAAAGGCGTTCTCCTCCTGGTCCCTCTCACGAGTTACACAATTGACTCAAACCATTTTTAATACCCTAATATTTTTATCTATTTAGCCAAGACTGCAAAAAAGGAGAATCTAAAGGTAACGCTGCTGCAAGCAATGTAATTCAATAAAAGAAAAAAAAGAAAAAAAAACGAACTTTAGCTGAATCCAGTCTTCAGCTTTCTTTTTCTGTCAGTAGATTTTGGCCCTTGCTTTGATTCCCTAAGTCAAAACCTTACTGAAAAAGAATTAAAAGCTTTCGTTTTTAACTTTGGCTGATTGGCTCCTTCACTTTTTGTCATTGCCCTTTTTTAACTTCCAATGGAGCATCACGTAATGTGGATGGTTTTGTTCCTTTTTCGTTGGTTTTGTTGGGTCCATTCAGTTTCAGCTGGTGACAATCTCCTCTCTCCAAAAGGAGTTAACTATGAAGGTTGGTTTTGTGGGTTCTTAATTTCTTATCTTAAAAATGAATGAAAAAGGAAAAAAGAACCCTACCCATTGATTACCGTTGAAATCTTCAGTGTTATTTATTTTGGTTATTAATTTTGGGTGGTATTCAAATAACAGTGGCTGCTTTGATGTCGGTGAAGAGAGAGATGAAAGATGATAGGCATGTTATGGACGGCTGGGATATTAACTCGGTTGATCCTTGTACTTGGAACATGGTGGCTTGTTCTGCTGAAGGTTTCGTTATCTCACTGTAAGGAACTCAACTGTGCTCCTTCTCTGCTTTGTGTAAACTTTTTTTTAATCATTTCTTTTTGAATTGTTAATATTTTGATTGAAAAAAAAAAAAAGTAAAATGAGAGTTTGGATTTTGAATATTGTTGTTGATAGGGAAATGACCAGCACAGGGTTATCAGGGATGCTTTCACCCAGCATTGGAAATTTGAGTCACCTAAGGACGATGTGAGTCTACTATCCTTATCTAATTCTTTGTTGTAATTCTACTGCTAGTTCTTTCAGTATATGAACCAATTAATTGTTGAATGGCCAACACTATTTTGTGTGAAACTGGTGTTTTATTAGTGATTCGGATTGCCCCAAGATATTACTTTTATGGGGTATTTTATATTTTGTTAGCTTGTACATCTGGTAACACATTATCAAGGAGAAAGTAGGTTCCTTTTTAAGATGGTATAGTTTTAGTCTTTTAGAAGTTGATTTGCTTTTTGCAAAATGTGCATTATAGTGGAATTGGGGACATATTCATGCTAGAAGAGATGCTAGAGTTGGTTCTCAGAACCTAGTTTTAGTCTTATTCTCTTAAATTCATCCCAAATTTACGAGCTTATGTTCATCTCCATCTTATGATTATCGAAGAGACCTTCTATGTATTTGTTCCCAAAACATAAAAAATCTTGTGAATCCTTTTTCACATTCATTGTGATGCTTCACATTTCTGTTTTTGTAGGTTGTTGCAAAACAATCAGTTGTCAGGTCCCATTCCAGATGAGATTGGGATGCTTTCCGAGCTTCAAACTCTGGATCTTTCTGGTAACCAATTTATTGGAGCAATTCCAAATTCTTTGGGCTCTCTAACTCATCTAAATTACCTGTGAGTGTGGTCTGACATTTCTTCAGTGCATTTTTATAACATTTGCTGTTGTATGTGTGTGTTTTCTGAATATTTGCCTTCTAAATCTTTGCCATGCCTTTTTCAGGCGACTTAGCAAGAACAATTTATCTGGATCGATTCCTAGACTCATTGCAAATCTCACTGGTCTTTCATTCTTGTACATGTCCCATCATGTCACCATATTTCTAGTTCAGACTGCCTCGAAGTGATGATTTCTATTAACTTCAACAATTTTGTGCAGGGACTTATCATTTAATAATCTCAGTGGTCCTACTCCAAAAATACTAGCAAAAGGTTATAGGTGAGCTTCTTTGCTGAAAAAAGAGATTTTATTCTACATTAACAAGCGTAAGCTTGAATATTCTCTTTCCTGTTCAGAACAATCTTGCTGATATATCATTTCCATACGCTTCAAGCTCCAAATTCTTTTTTTTTGTTGTGTAGTATTATAGGTAACAACTTTCTTTGCACTTCATCATCCGAACAAATTTGCACAGACGTTTCAAAACCGTTAAATGGTATGTCGTTGAAATATCTATTAAAGTGCTTTTGCTATGATGCTCTTTAATGACGCAAATGTAACATGTTCAATCATTTAGTGGCAGGCTCAGTTTCATCTCCTAGAGTCAGTGGATACCATCATTGGGTGCTTTCTGTTGCCATAGGAATCAGTTCCACATTTGTGGTTTCTGTGATGCTGCTTATTTGTTGGGTGCATTGGTACAGGTCCCGAATTTTGCTAATGTCATATGGTACTTCCAAATTCACAATATATGCTTTTTTAGCTCTGAATTTATGTAATCATTGGAATTTGAGAATTTTTGTAAAATTTGAATTGCAGTGCAGCAAGATTATGATTTTGAAATTGGTCATCTAAAGAGGTTCTCCTTTCGTGAACTACAAATTGCTACGGGCAATTTTAATCCCAAAAACATTCTAGGGCAAGGAGGATATGGAGTTGTTTATAAAGGATGTCTTACAAATAGGGCAGTGGTGGCGGTTAAGAGGCTGAAAGATCCAAATTTCACAGGAGAAGTTCAATTTCAAACTGAAGTAGAGATGATTGGTTTAGCTCTTCACCGTAACCTCTTACGTTTGTATGGCTTCTGCATGACACCTGAAGAGAGGTTGCTTGTTTATCCTTATATGCCAAATGGGAGTGTTGCTGATCGCTTAAGAGGTTTGTTTCTTTTTGCTGATTTCTTGTGCTACGGTAATCGTCACACCATTCTTCTTTCTCTTGTTCTTTCTTTGATTTATTAAATGAATAGAGCTTATGTTAATTTGTGGTCTAATGCTGGCATTGCCATTTTTCAGTCTGCACATCTAAAATTTGAGCTTAGACCAGTTCGAAACTACCGAAACTTGTAGTCATAAACTATTCATCTATCTTATGATTCACTTATAGATTTTTATGTTTTGCCCCTCTCTTGGCCTTGCTATTACCTTACAATTTGATGTCTCTTTAACAGATGCTTGTCATGAAAAGCCTTCTCTGAATTGGAATAGACGAATGGATATTGCCCTTGGAGCTGCCCGTGGACTTCTATATTTACATGAGCAATGTAACCCAAAAATTATTCACAGGGATGTAAAAGCTGCTAATATTTTGCTTGACGAAAGTTTTGAAGCTGTGGTAGGGGATTTCGGTCTTGCTAAGCTCTTAGATAAACAGGATTCACACGTTACTACTGCTGTGCGGGGGACTGTAGGACACATTGCCCCGGAGTATCTTTCAACTGGACAGTCTTCCGAAAAAACAGATGTCTTTGGATTTGGGATACTACTCTTGGAACTCATCACAGGACAAAAGACATTAGATGCCGGTAATGGACAGGTTCAAAAAGGAATGATTCTTGACTGGGTAAGGAATTATCAATGACTGTCTAATATGGATCTTTGTTGCTGCCACGGTGCTTTACTTAGATAAAGCTCTAGATGCCTGCAAAAACATTATAAATCATACAAATGTTTGGTGCACAGTTATTCTGCTGGTTCATTTTTGTTTTAATATTTATCCCTGCTCCTTAGCCCTACCCCAGCATTATCATTTTTGATCAGATCCAACTTGTCATGTTAACAAAATCCTGATCACTCAACATCCTTAATGTTCTGCTTTCTTACAAGAACAGTCAGCATAAACTTAAACGTTCTTGTGTATGATATTATTTTTGCCTTTATCTATTGGTTCACTTTTTCGCAACTTAAAATTTGTTAGAACTAACTTGTTGTACCCTTTGTTCTGTACCGTTCATCCTTTTTTAATTTGAAGATATTATATGGTTGATACAGGTTAGGACATTGCATGAAGAGAAGAGGCTCGAAGTGCTAGTGGATAGGGATTTGAAGAGATGTTTTGATGCAGTAGAGTTGGAAAAAACGGTAGAGCTAGCTCTGCAGTGTACTCGATCACAACCAAACCTTCGCCCAAAGATGTCGGAAGTGTTGAAGGTCCTGGAAGGTCTTGTGCAGTCAGGATCGGAGGAATCAGAAGGTAGAACAAACCTTGGTGAGACCAGAGCATGGAGCTTCTCTAGGAATTATAGTGATGTTCACGAAGAATCATCCTTCATCATCGAAGCAATGGAGCTTTCTGGACCTCGGTAATGGTAAGTATAATTTGCCCTTTGTACATGATTTTTGCACTTAAAACGCTAAGAGTTTGATTGAGGAGCTCTCATATAAGTTAGTGAAATGTCCCAAAATCGACGCGGGATATGGAGAGTAAGTCTTAATCCTGTCTGTCTGTAGACTATGTTAGGAGTGTACTGTCTTAACCATTTTTATGTTTTTATAGCTTTTTAAATGTAATTATATGAAAGGCCTTTGCTTTTGTAGAGTTGTAGTCGATCAAAAAGATTTGTGGCCAATTGCAGAGTGGTAAGTTTTGCAGAGAAGTGGAAAATCAGATTTGGCAAACTTGAATAACAGTAAAGCATGGTTGCCAAGCCTGATTGATTTGATGCAACTGGAGTCGGCTGCATTTGTTTAATTGTTGAAGCTTAACCAGTTTGACTTGACCCCGTTAAAAACCAAATAAAATGACATTCTTAAACTATCAATCAACGCAGCAGCCAGCCGGCCACGATTAGCTTGCTTCATGAACAACTCGCCAAAAACATAAACTAATTTAAAGAAAGCAAGTGGAATGCTAGCAATCTGTAAAGATGTTCTTTCCGAACTCCCAGTGCAATTTTAGTAAGCAAAGAACAATTTCATAACTAAGACACCCTCTTGGAATTTACTAATTGGAGTGTATGACACTCTAAAGGACAAAAAAAATAGAAAGTTGCCAAAGACACAGTCAACTCAACTGGTTTCCACATTGAATAAACTTTTAAGCCCTTAGGGACGGTATAGGGAAGGTGGAGTTCATGGCTGTGGCAAATAGCCAGAAGGTTGAGCAAATGGGGTCGAATAAACGAGGATGTGACTGATACTTGCCTATAGGCCATTATGCACACTTGGCAACTTTTGCTGAGTGCATATGCAATAGGCCCCTCGAACAGGAGATAATCAGCCGCCTGAATTGCATTCCTTAGCCGTGATTTTAAGAAGGCCGAAGTGCAAGCATGGCTTAAGCAGCCAAACCCCACCATCTTCTTCTTAGAGAAAGTCCCCCGTACAAGCCAAACCTGCGTTATACATTCACACAATTCAAACTATTTAAATTCATCTATTCATACAAGCTTTTTAAAAAAAATTTGATAAATTTAGAATTTAAATTTCAATGGATACATTTCATTTCTGTATCGTGAGACTGCAAAATATTCTAATTTTTAATGGGTGATTATAGGATCCACTGGCGTACGCATGTGGACGGGGGATTTAATCATTTTGGGGATATTGGCAAAGGATTCATGGTCCGGAGATGAATGGCTTTGGGTCAAATTCTGCATTAGAAGGGGTCCTTTGTGGGTCCCACCTTTCCATAAAGTAGTTGGAGGCTAGTGTTCCCAAGACTATGGCCCCTCAATAGAACCAAAAAGTTATGACCCCTCACTTTTCTCCATAAAACTTCGTTTTCAATCAAGCCTACTTGATACTGACGAAAAAGATAAAAAAAAAAAATATTTCGAATATAACTGAAATTTATTAGCAACGATAGTACTTTATTTAATTTATATAATTCTTTTTATTTTATTTTAGATTAAGATTTTATTTTATGAAAAAGAAATCATTAGCCATAAATTGTGTTGCTTCGGAGAAAAACAAATATGTGTGGTTTGCTCCCCGGGGGGATTTTCCATAAGCCACAAATAGCTCAACAGTTTGCAACATGATTTTATTTATTTATTTTTTCTTTGCCAGCTCTCGAACCTGGCTCGTAATGTTTAAACGGCAGGCATCGAACTAAGAATTCGCCAAACGCCAAATGGCATGTAAAAGATGGATATAAACAAAAATCAGTCAGCTGATCGGGCGGCATCGACTGCCTTAGCCAAAACCTGTGGGAACCTCTGTTTTTGCATCACCTTTTTTTTTTTTTTTCTTCCTGTTATCCGTAGGAAAAACGTCATCTTATCTTATGGTTTAAAAAGTCATGATATTTTCATTTTTTTTCTTGGAAAAATAGATCAAGATTAATTGACTATAAATGGTAAAATTAAGTGACTAGGAATAGAAATAGGAATAGGATCCTGTCAAACACTCACTTTATATTTTATTTTGCTGGGTATATCTCAAAGTCTCAACACCCCATTTAATAAAATAATCTCTATAGCTATATATATTACTAACATTAATGGACCACCTAGCTAATTAGAGCTTTGATAGAGAAATAAAATAAAATTATGAATTTGAAACTTAATAGTTTAATCGAGTTAGATTAACTTAAGATGAATTTTTTTAAAAAAATTTATCCTACCCGAATTATTATTCACAAATTATAAATTATATAATTAATCTTATATTAATATTTTATATTTTGTGATTAAATTTAAATAAAAAATCTTTTTATATTAATACTTATAATTTTATTTTTTGCTTCACCTAACTCATATATATAACTCTATTTACCGCTTTAAAAATAAAAATGAATTTTCATAAAGTCGGAATTCATCTAGTTACAGGCAGAATTTTCGTTCTTAATTCCCTTATATCTTGATTTCATTTGTCTAAAAAAATGGCACAAGGGGAGTGACATCCACTATGCCTTGATCTTCTTAACTAAGTGCTAATAGCAATGAAGATCCAGGTACATGATATGCCTGCAATAATTGTCCATTAAAAGAAAATTATTAAATTGTACAAAGTTTTGAATTAAATTCATAATAATAAACTTCAGACAAGCCAATCTAAATTAATATGAATTTTATGGTCCTTTTGTCATAAAAAAAACCTTTTTTTTTTTTTGGGAAACTCATTTAGTAGGTAAAATTTGATGATAATAATAATAATAATAATAATATAGTATTCATTTACATTACATTTAAAGTAATGATATAGACATAATATTTATCTAAATTAATATTAAAATTAATATGAAAAATAGATTAACTTGAAAATTATATTGAAATGACAATAATAAATATAATTAAACTTTATCTTGATAGATGAAAAGCACAAATTATCGTTCAAGCAATAATCTTTTTCTTCCCATTTGAAAAAAATTAATAATAATAATAAAAAAGTTAATCCTCAAACACAAAATGGGTTACTCGGATCACCCGAACCCGAAAGTGAGAGTCCACGGATCCAACGTCATTTAACTGCAATCCTCTCCCGTCTCTTCCACTCCACAAGCTAGGCGGTCCTTGCAAGGACTTCGGCTTTGCCTATTCAAAACGATTTTTTTTTAATTCATAAATGAAAATATTAGATCAAATCAATAATTATATGGAGAGGAAAGTAGTAGCTCTTTTTCTATAAAAAAACAATTTCAAGAACCCAAAATGTTGTCTAACCGGTCAAGGTAAGCATTACTTACGTAACACC
Organism: Adansonia gregorii; assembly: GCA_038382025.1. Classification (NCBI taxonomy): domain Eukaryota; kingdom Viridiplantae; phylum Streptophyta; class Magnoliopsida; order Malvales; family Malvaceae; genus Adansonia; species Adansonia gregorii. The sequence goes on from JBBYHO010000002.1 coordinate 15,978,295, forward strand.
CTGAATCCAAATATGATGATCCTGCCAAAAAAAAAAAAAAATCCCTTCTTTCTCTGCCTAATGGAATGATTCTAATTCTAGTCATTGTTTAAGTAAGTTTCACTCAACCCATTTTCATTTTAATCATTTTTCCAAGTTACTTTCTTCACCTAACCTCTTTACCCTCTTTAAGCCTATATATATGTGTATAGATTCTCACAATTTATTTGTGTTTTAATGGAGAAAGTGCCTGGTTTTGTTATACCAATTAAAACCATTTTGCTATGATCTTTTCTCCATTAGAATTATTGGGTTTTGACATGTGAAACTGAGCAACACCTTTTTGTTTTTTGTTCAAATTTTTGTTCGTTTATTTTGCTTGGAGTTGAAGTGATCCAAGGGAGTAGGTAAGGATCTGATTCTGGGTTATTTTGGAAGTTAACAAAGGTTCGGCTTTATAACTTTGGTGGAGTTAATTAGCTCTTACTGTTGTTAGTGTTGATTTTTTTTTCTTGTGATAATGGATTTTTTGGGGTGTATGAGCATGAAATGTGATTCATTTGAGGATTTAGTTTGATCACATTGTCCATGGTCTCGGAGTTTGGTTTTGAAGTGGAGAAAATTTAGCTCTTTTCCATTTTATGGTTGCTCATATATATGCTAATTGCCGTAGTTTTTGATAATTTTGGAGGAGGAGAAGGAAGTTTAGTTATCCGAGATTAATGGATCAAGAGGAAAGGGGCGATTGGATAGAAACTAATAAAGATTTGAGTCAATTTGGGGAAGGGATCGGTGGAAATTCAAAGAATTCAGTTAATGGGGTTGTGTCTAAAACTGGTACTGTAAAAAATTCTGAAGAAAATATGTGTTTTAGTGGAGGAAATGTGGATTTGAAATTGCAAAGTGATGGCTTTGGGTTGTGTAAGAATCAGGAGATTGATGTTGGGAGAGGAATAGGTCAGCTATTGAGCCAGAATGATCAGGGAAGTAGCGGGAATTCGAGTAGTTTGGATGAGGGAAATGTGCTTAAAAATAAGGAAAAGGATTTGGGAGTGAACTACAATGAAGTGGTATCAACTGAGGGGTTGGTTGAAGCAAGCGAGGAATTGATCAATGAGGAGACAAACGAAATCAGAGGAGTTGCTGAAATACCGGATCAAGTTGATCAAGGAAGTAGTGGGAGTTCGGATAATTCAGATGACGGATTTGTGGTTGAGACCATTATTGTGATTAAAACCCAAGAGTTGGCATGTTTAGATGGAAGTAATGGGGTATTAGAAGTGAAAGACAATGGATTGTGTTCAAGTAAAGTATTGGCTCCAGAAGGGCCAAAGACAAAAGTTGCTGAAGCAGAGGAATCATGTGTGATTGATATAAAGGAAAGTGGTGGTGGCCGAAGACAGTTTAAGGAGAGTTGGGACGGGGAAAGAGTTTGTAGAATTTGCCATCTGAATTCAGAGCAATCACTTGAATCTACTGATAGTACATCGACTACTGCAGCTGCTGTGGATCTAATTCAACTTGGTTGTTGGTGCAAAGATGAGCTAGGAATTGCGCATAGCCATTGTGCAGAGGCATGGTTTAAGCTGAAAGGAAGCAGGTAATGTTCTTTCTCTAAATAATGAAGTTGTAGGATCTGACTCAGGTCTATTAGGGGAAAATATGTACTGAATTGTTGCTTAACACTTTGCCATTAGTAACATGTCGTTATGTGCTAGGTATTCGTGATATCTGTAGGGTTTGGCTTCCTAACTCTTGAATTCTAATTTTTCTTTGCTCTTGTTGTGGTTGGAAATAGTTTTAGAACGAACTTGAATTTTCTTAGTTCTCACTGAAACTATTTTCCTTTACGGATGTCAAATTCTAATTTTTCTTTGCTCTTGTTGTGTTTGGAAATAGTTTTAGAACGAACTTGAATTTTCTTAGTTCTGACTGAAACTATTTTCCTTTACGGATGTCAAATTTACTCTTAAACTTTCAGAATGAGGAGCAAAACTATTTACAATAATTAGAACTGAAGAGTTGGTATTGTGAAATATCTCTCTGTTCATTGAAACATGATATTCATCTCCATTATCATGGTTTTTTTTAAATGAAATATCTATTTGGACTCCAGAAACATACATGATCAATATCGAATATGAAGTTTTAGACTTATAGTTTACCTTGTCTTTTTGTATATTCTTGTTTTTCTACTGTTTGAGTGGAGTGAATTGTTGTCATATAAGTCATAGAAGGTATAAGAGATTCATTTGGAGTTGCAATCTTAAGTTGTCTCATCAAATGGCTTTCCTGTCAGCAATAGTTGATTCTTTAGTTCACAATTGTTTTAGGTGCTCATAACGTATGTTGGGATGGAAATTTTCTGACAAATGTAAAAAGCTTCTTGTGGTTAGTGCGAAATTTGTTTGATTGCTTAATAAGAATGAAGCACCCTTTCCTTTTACCGTATTGTGAATTGCATGCATCTCAAAACAACATTTGATACTTAAGGAATAACTTGGAAGCAGAACATGTCAACAGTTCACATTTGCACACCTTCTTCTGTTTAATTTACTCTGCAGAATGTGCGAAATTTGTGGTCAAACTGCAACAAATGTCAATGGCGTTAGAGATAATAGATTTATTGAAGATTGGCATGACCAAGGATCTACCAGTGGTGGTGTTAGCTTATCGGGTCGGCGTGTGGGATGTTGGCGTGGACAGCCATTTTGTAACTTCCTGATGGCATGCCTTGTAATGGCCTTTGTACTGCCATGGTTCTTGCGTGTGAATATGTTCTAGCAAAGACGTGAACAAGACATAAAATGTTCTTCCTCTGCATCACCACTTTTGGCCTGCTTGTCTGGGCCGGCTTCTCCTATGGAATTTGGGTGGATATGAAATAACTTGTCAATGAAGCTACTTCAAGAGTTGTTTCTGGTTTTCAATACCCTTCAACTTTTACAAGTTGTCATCCATGCCTCAATTCCTTTACTTAGCCAAAATAGCATTGCTTTCAGCATAAAGTTAAAGATTAGACAAGGATGGCTTAGGCTGTACTACGAGGAGAGGTTTTCTTAATTTTAGTATAAAAGATCAAATTTTGCATGTGTCATTTTCATTATGGGAATGAATCCCCATTGTATACATGATGTATGAAATCAGAAATTTCATCAACACAGATTTGATGTTTATTTATAATAAGAGCTTAGTTTTACAATAATAAATTTGCTCTCCATGAATGCTTAAAATAAGTGAATTTGATTAGGCGATAAATGACTTTTCTAAGTTTCAACTAGACAGATTTCTTAAAGAAAACAAAAGAAGAGATTTGGGTTACGCCAGATTTTCAATGGAAACGGACCTCATCTGGTTCAAGATTCAAGTAAAGGACTTTTGGATTAGATCACCATTGTTCTGAAGAGCAGAGCAATGCAGGGTGATTGTTTATTAGATCATGTCAACTATCCACTTTTTTCTTACCCCTTTGTTTTTTTAGCCCAAAAACCCACAGAATCAGAAGCCCAAAACCCAACACCTTGTTTTTCTAGCCCAAAAACCTACAGGTTGAAAAGCCCAAAACCCAACCCTAAAATGGAAGGTGCTTGGCACTCTCCATGAAACCTCAAAACCTTAGAGTGGGATTCAAGATATTTTGTTAGAGGCAGCTGCACGCTTTGTCAGTCTCCGGCCGCTCTTAACCTCTTCGGCATGGTAGCTTCTCTTTCTTTCTCTCAATCTGATCGCTTGATTTTGAAATCTTTGCTCTTAAGTTAATACATGTATCATGATCATTTTTTTTATATTTTTTTTGAACTACGGAAGGCATCGGAGAAGAAGCTGTCGAACCCCATGAGGGAGATTAAAGTTCAAAAGCTTGTCCTCAACATCTCTGTCGGTGAAAGCGGTGATCGTCTCACGCGTGCCGCCAAGGTAACCAATACACTCACACAAAAACCCCATTAACGTTCTCCGCCCCAGATCTTTTATTTGTTAATCCTTTTAACTTTTCTCTTCCTGTTTTGCTCTTATTTAGGTGTTGGAACAACTCAGTGGTCAAACCCCTGTTTTCTCCAAAGGTAAAATTCTGATAGCCAAGCTATCTATTAGGCTTTTTTTATTTTTTATTTTTCCTGTTGGATTTTGTTGTTAATGAAAATAAAAAAGTGGGTTTGATGTGATTAGCTAGGTACACTGTGAGATCTTTCGGAATCAGGCGTAATGAGAAGATTGCTTGCTACGTAACGGTGAGGGGAGAGAAGGCTATGCAGCTCCTTGAGAGCGGTTTGAAGGTTAAGGAGTATGAGCTTTTGAGGAGGAACTTCAGTGATACCGGCTGCTTCGGATTCGGTATCCAGGAGCACATTGATCTGGGGATCAAGTAAGCCTTTTTTGAGTGCCTCTTTATTGATTTTGCTGTTTTTAATGTTGATAATGCATTTTGGATACTTGTTTTCAATTTAAAGTTAATGAGAATGTGATAGAATTATGTTGGGAGTCTTTCATACGATTAGATCATTGATTTTCTTTGTAACTTTTTGATTAAAACGAAGCATCAAAGGTAAAAGGGGAAGGGGGGGCTGTGTTAAGAGTCACTGAACCCTTAAGGATCCAGTTCAAAATTGAGGTGCAGCACCATATAATGCCACATCCATGGCACCCAAATGGATGGCCGCCATGCTTTTGTGTCCTAACCGCACCTCATCGGTGCCAATCGAGTATCCAAATGAGGTCTTATTTTGAAGTAGCTATTGGAAGCTTCATTTACTAGTAGTTACTGTCAGTATTGACGTCAAGAAGTCGATGAAGGTAAAAATTATAACCCTTATTCTCTCTTTCCAGGTATGACCCCTCAACTGGTATCTATGGTATGGACTTCTATGTTGTTCTTGAACGAGCTGGGTACCGTGTGGGTCGTCGCCGCAGATGCAAGTCACATGTTGGCATTCAGCATAGAGTTACCAAGGAGGATGCCATGAAATGGTTCCACGTCAAGTATGAAGGTGTCATCCTTAACAAGTCTCAGAACGTTGGAGCTTAGGATAAGCAGTTACAAGCTCAGTCGGAGTTGTTTTTCAGTTTTGGCTCCTCCATTTTGACTAGTTTGTTTATTAGTTATCGATTTCCCGAAAGAGATTTATGATTGACTTTAAAATCCGAAGCAGTTTTCCTGTTGGTTTAATTGCACTTTAATGCTTTTCTCTATTTGAATGTTTTGTACCGAGAATTTGCAAACTCCGGGTGAAACAAATATAGATAGTCTTAAGCAATATGCAAATCTACATTGCAAACCTGAAGACATATTAGAGACCAAAACAGTAAAGTATTGCATGCTGCCAATGTCAGAGTGTTAGAAACTAGAAACATATACAAGCAGAAGATTGTTACTCCAACGTCAAAGAACAAAAACTTTTTATAGAGGATATCGCGCTCTCTTTCCAGTTGCTAACTTCAAATATAGAGCTGGTGATTAGCAGATCACTCGAACACAGAAGAAGCCAAATGAGATGGGAGTTGTGAGAAATATGAAAATTCAAACCCGTGGCAAAACTTATTGGCTGAAGGGAGATTTAAACGGGCTTTGTCAGTTTGAGTTGCTTGTTGAAAAGGTCAAGAAGAAGCCAAGGGTAGAGCAGCCAGCCATATTTTGTTTGCGAAAGCGTTCAGATTTCAAATGCAATTGGCTGAAGCTCAAACCAATTTCTTTATTACCATAATTGCGTTTTTTTTTTTTTTATTTTGAAAGCAAAAAAACCACAGAAATTATATTGTTCCTACAGTTGTTGGTCTACAATTTTTCCTTGGAGCGTGCACGCCACGTACGGAGCTCAAGTAAATAAAAAAAGCAGTCTTTGTAAACGAACCCTGGCCTTCTTTGCGTGTTACTCATTGAAGAAAAACGAAACCACGAACTGTTAGCTTTTACGGTTGAAGTTGAAGCTCTCCGCGTTTCAGAAACAGAGATCCCTCTTTTTCCATGGCTACAACGGTACCAAACTTGTGTTTTTCTCCTCTAAATCAAAGCCAATATAGTAAAGAAAACTTTTTCAAATTTCAAAATGGTTATTTTATCCATAAACCTTATTCAAAAACCACTCTTTTTTCTCCATTTATTAACTCCTGCACCCCTCTCGAAGTCTCAGCTTCACCGACAAAATCCATTGATCACCAGGTTACAGATTATAATGCCAAAATATTTCAATTCTGCCAGTTGGGTAATCTTGACAATGCCATGGAATTGCTTTGCATATCTCAAAAATCTGAACTTGAATCCAAAACGTACTGTTCTGTTTTACAGCTTTGTGCTGGTTTAAAATCATTAAAGGGTGGAAAAAAGGTTCATTCTATCATTAATTCTAATAATGTTGTAGTCGATGAAGTCTTGGGCTCAAAGCTTGTATCCTTTTATGCAACTTGTGGGGATTTAAAAGAAGGAAGGAGGGTTTTTGATAGAATGGCGAAAAAGAATGTTTTTTTGTGGAATTTTATGGTGAGTGAGTATGCAAAAGTTGGCGATTTTCAGGAGAGCATTTGTTTATTCAAGATGATGGTGGAAAATGGAATTGAAGTGAACTCTTACACTTTTTCTTGTGTTTTGAAGTGTTTAGCAGCTCTAGGAGGTCTAAAAGAAGGTGAATGCGTTCATGGATATTTGATAAAATTGGGTTTTGGTAGTTATAATAGTGTTGTGAACTCTCTTATTGCTTTTTACTTCAAGGGCAAAAGAGTTGAAAGTGCCTCTGAACTGTTCGATAAATTGAGTGATAGAGATGTTATATCATGGAATTCCATGATAAGTGGCTATGTGTCAAATGGTCTTTCAGAGAGAGGGCTGGAGATCTTTAAAGAGATGTTGTATTTGGGTATTGATGTGGATTTGGCTACTCTTGTTAGTGTTCTTGGCGGTTGTGCAAATTCCGGTACTCTTTCATTTGGGAAGGCCGTTCATGCTTTGGCAATAAAATCTTGTTTTGAGAGGAGAATCCACTTTCGTAATACTTTACTAGATATGTATTCAAAATGTGGTGATCTCGATGGTGCTCTTAGAGTTTTTGAGAAGATGGGTGAAAGAAGTGTTGTGTCATGGACTTCTATGATAGCAGGTTATACCCGGGTTGGTTGGTCCGATGGAGCTATCAGATTGCTACAACAAATGGAGAAGGAAGGTGTTAAACTAGATATAGTTGCTATCACCAGCATTCTTCATGCTTGTGCTAGAAGTGGTTCATTGGACAATGGCAAGGATGTACATGATTACATAAAGGCACATAACATGGAATCAAATTTATTTGTGTGTAATGCCCTCATGGATATGTATGCTAAATGTGGAAGCATGGAAGATGCGAATTCTGTTTTTTCTCGGATGGCTGTGAAGGATATTATTTCTTGGAATACCATGATTGGAGGTTACTCGAAGAATTGTCTTCCAAATGGAGCACTTAAAATGTTTGCTGCGATGCTCAAAGAACTGAAACCTGACAGCAGAACTATGGCATGTATTCTTCCTGCATGTGCCAGCCTATCTGCTCTAGAAAGGGGCAAAGAGATTCATGGTCACATATTGAGAAATGGATATTCTTCAGATCGACATGTTGCCAATGCGCTTGTTGACCTATACATCAAGTGTGGAGTTCTGGGTCTTGCACGTTTACTCTTTGATATGATTTCTTCCAAAGATCTAGTCTCATGGACAGTAATGATTGCTGGATATGGCATGCATGGGTTTGGAAATGAAGCTATTACTACCTTCAAGGAGATGAGAGATGCAGGAATCGAGCCTGATGAAGTATCCTTCATCTCTATACTATACGCTTGCAGCCATTCGGGACTACTTGAGGAAGGATGGAGATTCTTCTACATAATGAGAAATGAATTTAATATTGAGCCCAAATTGGAACACTATGCCTGTATGGTAGATCTTCTTTCTCGGACCGGTAATCTTTCAAAGGCATATGAATTCATTGAAAAATTGCCTATTGCACCAGATGCCACAATCTGGGGAGCTCTTCTTTGTGGCTGCAGGATTTACCATGACGTTAAATTAGCTGAGAAAGTAGCAGAACGTGTTTTTGAGCTAGAGCCTGAAAATACTGGATACTACGTACTTTTAGCTAATATTTATGCAGAGGCTGAAAAGTGGGAGGAAGTGAAAAGAATGAGAGAGAAGATAGGCAGGAAGGGCTTAAGAAAGAACCCAGGCTGCAGTTGGATAGAGATAAAGAGCAAAGTTAATCTCTTTGTTAGTGGCAATTGTTCACACCCACAATCCAAAAAGATAGAATCTCTGTTAAAGAAGCTAAGAAATAAGATGCAAGATGCAGGCTATTTTCCTAGAACGAAGTATGCTTTGATTAATGCAGATGAGATGCAAAAAGAAATGGCTCTTTGTGGCCACAGTGAGAAATTAGCCATGGCCTTCGGATTATTAACCTTGCCGCCTAGAAAAACAATACGAGTAACCAAGAATCTCAGAATCTGTGGTGACTGTCATGAAATGGCCAAGTTCATGTCCAAAGAGACTGGGAGAGAAATTGTCTTGAGAGATTCAAATCGGTTTCACCATTTTAAGGATGGGTATTGTTCCTGCAGAGGTTTCTGGTGACATCGGGGTTTAACTCTGCCGTCTTTTAACTCACGCATAGAGAAACTTCTTTGGTTCACCCTGGTAGGATCTTGCCGGACTGTTGATTAACCAAGTATTTGTACATCAGATTTTTTATACTATTTAATTGCAAGCCTTTAGTATATCATTTAATACACAAAGCAATTCGAATTTTCCATTTCTTACTAGGAACTATGAAGTGTAGAAATCCAGGTTAGGGCCAGTTTAGGAGGAATAAGACAACCATTATATAGGGTAATAATAGATCTTTGGCACCTGCAGCCTTGTTGTAATGAATCTGCGGGCCCTTATTACTCATTGAATTGCACTTGGATAACTAATTTTTGACAGCAGGGTCGCTTCATGGTATGGGCTTAATAGATTGTTTTTATATCAATCGTGTAAATATAAATATAATAAAAATTATTAAAAATATTAAAATTTTATAAGTAAATTAATTATATCTAAATAAATAATATTATGTTTATTATATGAAGATTATTTTTATATTTATTAAATGTAGCTTTGTATTCAAAACCGCTAAATCCGTCCTCCCACATGCATGATTTTGGTCATCCAGCAAGGAAGAAGAGGTAATATTCTGCTTAAAATTATATTCTTAATTTTTTATTTTTATTTGCCAAAACCTAAGGGATATGATTGATGGCTGGCTCTGACCATCCATCCACATGGTGTGGTCCATTTTGAGTAATGAAAGAAACCATGGAACCTCAAAATTTTTTTAGTACCTTGTGAAAGTCAGGACACACCTAAAACAACCGGGATCCAAACGTCAAATCGATTGCAGGAACCTTACAGTTGGATCTGTAATAATGTGTCCTCATTTCTTTTATCCCCAATAATTTAACATCTACAAATTCATCAACCACCAACACAACTTGGCTTTGATCATTATCTCCCAAGTTCACAGTATCAAAGGAGATTATCTTGAAGGTGAAGGAAACAACAATTTTCTGCACAGGATTCAGGAAAAAAAAAGAGTTTTGAGCCTAAATTCTAGCCTCGTGTCAAAAAGCATAGGCAAAACTCAAAAGATCAACAGTCAACGGATATTTCAAGAAGTGACGGACAAAATCTAGATTAGTAGTCGCAGAAGATACTTGGTAGTGTTCTTACAGGGGAAAAGCTCACAGTTGTAGTGTTCTTACAGGGGAAAAGCTCACAGTTTATCTTTTTTTTTTTTTCTCTTAACTTGCCATTGATATTGATACTTAAGAAAACCTTCCACCAAGAACTCCATCGGGGCATTTACAATTTTCATTAAATGAACAAAGATCATTTGGCTGAAGACATTCTAGTGACCAACTCAATTTAAACAACAGATCTTGTAAATTTTAGATTTTACTGTTAAACATCATAGTTGGATATCAAAATGAATCTGTGAGTAAAGCATAATGAAATGACTAGAAATGATAAAACCTGAAAATGGTGTCAAAAATCAAATCTTGAAGATAAAGAACAAAACATTTTTAAGGCAGAAAAACACTGACACATTAGCGACTCCTAATACACCCCACATTTCTCACACCTCATATAAAAAAATGGAAACCACTGCTCTTTTAAATGTTAAATGACCAAAAAAAATAGCAAAACATAACACACTAGTTCAGTGATTCCTCTGCCTCTTTTTTTCCCCTCAAAATTGCACCTATAGCTACCCCTTGTTCATAAGTATATCAAAATATCAATAATGAATAAATGGAAACTCTAATTACCAATTTCTCCTAATCAAAAAATCTAACCAATAATCAAAAGTACTTTTTTTTCTTTTTGTTCAACCACACCATTTTGACAGAAGAACTAAGAAAATAATAAGGAAAACTATTGCAGAAAGCCCAATTGCAACACCAACAACAACCTTATTTGGCCCGTGATAATGCTCCTTCTTTTCACTTGTATCATCTACACCATCGTCATTGTAATCTGAAGAGTCACTCTCACTATCTCCAGAAGATTCCTTGGAAGGAGGGGATGACATCGGCAATCCATGCTTATCACAACAAGCAATCCCGAGCTTCATTTTTGGCGACAAAACAGAATGATTGTAACAGAGATTGCTATTCCCACCAACCTTGAAAACATCCAATCTCTTTATGAAACTAGCATTGAAAGGTAAAACCCCATGAAGCTCATTGTTCTCAAGATTCAAGACTTTCAACCCTTTCAACTCTGAGAAAAACCTAGGGACAGTCCCATTTAATTGGTTATTACGCAGATCAACATGAACCAAGCCTGGAATAGCTGACATGGAATCTGGGATTGGCCCAGAAAACGAATTGGAAGCCAAAGATACATTTTTTAACGATATCAAGTCGCCAAACTCGGTGGGAATCTCCCCATTTAGCCCATTTGAAGAAAGATTCAAGAATTCAAGATCTTCAAGAAGCGTAAGGGAAGTTGGTATCTTTCCTTTGAGCTTGTTATCAGATAAATCCATATGGGTCAGATTCAGATGCAGGTGCCTCGGAAGAGGACCGGTAAGATTAGAATGAGAAATGGTTACGGTTTTCAGCTTATGCATATTTCCAATGATTACATAAAGCCCGCTGGTGTTAACTGGAGTGTAGGAAACTGTGAGATCAGTTAAGTTGACGAAACGCGAGAGCCAGACCCCAGAGAGGCGGCGGAGAGAGCGAATGCAGGAGAAGGAACTGAGGGAAAGAGAGAGATCAGGAGGGAAGCGGATAGGGGACGCATGGCAGTTGGTGAAGGAGAGAGAATAGAGAGAAGAGAGGGACTTGAGAGCAGTGAAGGAAAGGGAAAGGTCAGCGGAGCAGTTGGAGAGGTGGAGGGAAACGAGGTGGCGAAAGGGCTTGGAGCTGTCACAGATGGTGGCGTTGTGAAGGGAAGGTTGGATGCAAGGGTCTGTTTTAGTGGGGATGTTGAGGGATAGGAGTGCTTCTATTTGTTTGGGGTCTAGTATAGTGGGGGAAGAAGAGTGATTTTCGGTGGTGGGAGGGGTTGGGGAGGATGTGGGGGAAGGAGCAGGGGAAAGTAAGGGAATGGCTTGTTTGGTGGCATTTGTGGTGGTAGCGGCCGAGTTGGTGGTGGAAAGAAGAAAGAGGTGGAGGAGGATGAGGAAGAATGCTAATGAGTAAAGCGATGGCGGCGGTGGTTTCATGATGTAGAGAAAGAGTTAAGTGCCGAGTTCTAGTGAGGTTGGAAGTTGGAACGGAAGTGAGAAGCGAGATGAAGAGACATAGAAAGTAAGGAAAGAGGGATGGGTTTGACAGTTCAGGTGGTCAGGATTCAGGAGTTTATGGTAATGGCTTTGAACTTTGTATTGGATGTTATTTACATAACTGCATTTAAATCTACGATCATAGTCTTTTCTATGTTTACCAACTTCACTAAGCTTTGATTCCACTATATGAGTTCTTTATGTTATCTATGCTTTTACAAATTGAACACAACACAAGGGTCAAAGTTGAATTTAAACTTTATGCAGGTTATTACAAAAGTAATTAAATAGAATAAAAAAGGGGTCATTTTTTAAGAACCAATTTTCAAAAGCAATTATCCGTTAAAAGGCATAAATAAATAAAACCCTAATATATATATATATATATATTTTATCAGTTGGATTTGCGTGGCCTCCAGCTACTCACTCTTTTCATTTTCATCGGTAATACCGAAGCAGTAATCTTCTTTTGGGTCCAACCTTTTCACAGTACAAGGACGGACATAAACCTTCTTAAACATTCTTGAAAATTGTTTGAAATACAACTGTCTTCTGGTCTCACTTCCACTTTGATTTTTTTCACTTTAATTCTTTACTCTTTAGTTTGTTTCAATTGAAGAAAAAGACACATTTTTTTCTTTCATTCAAAGGAAAGGGAAAAAAAATTCAAGAATTAAAATCAATTTACTTGTTTAAAGATTAGGTGACATTTGAGGGATAAAGTATATAAACCACATAAAAAGGCAATGTTAAGAATAAAAAAATTATTTTCCTATTCTAGAAATTTGGGTTTTACTCGGAGGATTCTTTCTCTGTATATTTACCCCACAATTTGATATAACTTCATCGAGTGGCAGCCATTATTAAATCATGCGTAGGCTTTGGGTTCTTGATTTCCTCCCTACTACGTTTTTCATTTCTGGCAAGCCAACAGCATGCTAGTCCTAGGTATTAGCTAATATGATTTCCAGAGCCACTAGGGAAGCCACAATGGTTTTTCAATCCAATGTATTAATTTTGGCAAATTCTTAATTAATATCTTCTTTTGGCCCTTAAAACCTCAAATTTCCTCACTACCCAAAAAAGTTGTGTTCTTTGACATTTTCTTTCCATGGAGAAATTGTATTATAATTTTTTAGACTGATAGCTTATACAAGATGATCTACTTTAGGGTTCTTGAAAGGATTTAGAAAGAAAAACATTTTCTGGTTGCTTGAACTTTTTTTTTTCAGGTGAAATTTTATTGGACTTAAATCATTGGCGGCAATGATTTCTAAAATTTGGTAATGTCACTGCCAACACAACAGTGCGTGGTAAAGATTGCAGGTAGTGTTTGGTTCAATCATTCTTAATTCCAGGTCAAGATGGCTGTCATTTCCCATAAGTTTCTTGAAGTTTCCATCTGATTCGAGATATGGTGAACCAAGTATGAATCAGACTTCATTTTTTTTTTTTGAAAAAAAAACTGTTTCCAAAGCATTGCGTAGAGAACTTACACACCGGAGATAAGATAGGTACAAACTGTTCAAAACTTAGTGAATAGACATATTGCTGTCCCAGTTACTTGAAGACGTGATATCATCAGCAATCAATGGAAATGCAGTTCTGGGCCACGGTCGTGCTATCGACGGTGTTGACGAATGGGTTGATCCGGACCCACACAAGAGAGAAGACAGAAGCCAACAGCACTGACCATAGGACAACAATAGTTGGGGTTCGGTTTTGGCGACCCATGAGACCTTTGAGGAATGGATAGAGATGGAGGATCACCCAGAAGGAAAAGAACACTTTTCCGAAGAGTGGGCCCCAAGCTTCATACCCTTTGTTGAGTGCATCGGAAAATCCGGCAACAACACCAACCATGTTGACAATGAGAAGTGTTGTTGGGGGGATCAAAAGTGTTGTCCATTTCACAATGTAGAGCTCACCAAACTCTGCATCATCAGCTGCTTTGGCTGTGACGGTAAAGTTGGTGTCAATGCCTGCTAGCATCTTCAGGAAACCTTGGAAGACGGCAAATAGATGGGCTGAAACACCTCCAATGACCCAAAACTGCTCGTTACGCCACAAGTCCTCGATGCTGACACCACTCCATCGGAGCTCAAGCACGGCAGTCACAATAATGGAAAGGAAAAGAGCAAGAAACAGAACGCTTGCGAGGTTCGAGAGCTGATCGTCGAATTATATAATGTGAAGCAACGTAAGCCCTTATGATTTTGAAAACTAAATTAGGATACATGAATTTCTAGCATTAAAATTTTTTAAGATAATTACCGTTGGTATGATAAATTTTCCTGTGAGAAGACAGATTGCTGGCAGTGAACAGTAAGCAATAAGAGGAAGAGATGTAAAAGGATAGACAATGGTGTTGATATACGCCAGCCTTTGAAGCCATTTAAGCCGACCGCCTCCGAAGCCATACCATAGAGGGCAGTGCCTGCTCAGGAAAATTTCCACCGATCCAAGAGCCCATCGAAGAACCTGGTGCAACCGATCAGACAGATTGATGGGTGCAGATCCTTTGAATGCAGGCCTTAAGGGCATGCAGTAAATCGATCTCCATCCTCGGCAGTGCATTTTGAAACCAGTTAAAATATCCTCAGTGACTGAACCGTATATCCATCCAATCTGAGCAAACATATAGAAAGTTTTAATGTAGTAACTCTTCAGTACAAGCGTAAAATGAGAATGCCTTGGACCAACTAGTATCAATACACGTCACATATGAGATTAAAGTTATTATTATGAGATCGTACTGCACAGTTCTGTTGAAAAGATGCTAAGAAGATCATAACATTGATATCATTTTAGCAAAATAGCTGGCTCCATTGAGATCTTGTTGGCAGGAAAAAACAAAATCTATTTAAAGAAACTGGTTCTTTTTACCTAAGTTATACTTCAAAACTAACAGCATTTCAAGTCTCAAATGATAAAATAAGAGGCAAAATTCCAACCTCTTTCCCCCATGCAGTCTTCTCTTCGTAGCCACAGCTAATGACATGAATTGCTTCCTTGATTAGTGTGGAAGGGTTTGCAGATTCAGCTACTCCTCCATTCTCCATTAGGGTAGATTCAATGAAGACAGAAGATAAGCCAAAAGTTTTCTCAAAGCTCGTTTGAGAGATCAGCATTGATCTTTCATACTCATCATAATCTGCAGAAACAAAACCAGAGATATGTCAATAATTCAAGAGCTCCATTAAGTACTTGTTTAACTTTTAATTTTCGCAAAGATTTAGATGTTAGACTTACTGTCAATTTCCCTAAGGTTGAAGATGGCAGCATCAAGTTCTTCCCTTTTTGCATCCTTGTAAAGTTCTGATGGATCTTTAGGAGCCTTCTTTCCCAGGCAGCAACATGAGCAGCAGCCACACCACGAGCAGGACGAGGAAGAAGACTTGGGCAAGCTGGGCATTGAAGATGGTCCGTAGCCATAAAGTGCTTGCCTATTGAAAACACAACCAGTTCCCACATAAACTGGTCCTTGAATTCCGTCAAGACCTTTCATGTTAACCTGAAGTTGCAATATGGAAGATTTGTCGTAAGAGGCTTCCCTTATAATGCAATCACAACTGTCACAAGCACTTAAATCAAGCAGAAAATTGGTTTAGCTTAATCTTACATCGAAGAAAACTATGTTGCGATTGGCATATCGATCACTCCTGTCTATGCCATCAAATCTTTGAGGAAACTGCACATAGCATACATCTCGACCAACCTGTGGGTCCATCAGGAAGCACATAGCCTCCCTAACTGCCTTGCTGTTGTTAACATAGTGGTCACAATCAAGATTGAGGATGAAGGGAGCATTTGTAAGAACTGCAGACACCCTCACCTGTAAGAAGCTATTCATCTCAGTTGCAATTCACAAGACGATATATAAGCATTATGAAAACCTGGTATTGTATTATGGATTACCCACCAAAGCATTTTCAGCACCGGCTTTTTTGTGGTGTTGGTAGCCAGGTCTTTTCTCTCTAGAGACATAAACCAGTCGGGGAAGTTCATTTCCTTCAATGTCACGAGCACCGCTATATCCAAGGAAAACCTGAATCATGCCAGGGTGATCACGTGGGTTATTTCCCGGCCAAGGAGTTCCATCTTGCATTGTCCATCCTTCTTCAGGTGTTTTCTGAGCCTTTGCAACTAAAGCATTAATTCGAATTTTGAACTCTTCATAATCTCTCTGTAACCAAATCGAAAGGAAATTATTAAATATATATGAGCTTAGTCCATAACTACCAATATCAAAGTGCTACGGATATTCAAGAAATATAGCTAAAGAAAGCTTGAGGAACTTACTTTCATTGCTCTACGTTCTTTTACGAAAGAAGGCTGCACTTTATCCTTCAAGTAATCGATCTTTTGTGAGAAGTAAAACTCAGGTGCGCGTGGTTCAATAGAAAATTTTTTGCAGAATGGAACCCACTTTCTTGCAAAGTCAGCTGTTTCTACTAGAGATTCAAATGTCAGCATTGCAGCACCATCATCAGATACATAACAAGAGACCTTATCCACCGGGTAATCCAGTGCAAGGATGGAAAGCACAGTATTGGCAGTGATCAATGGTGGTTCTTTCAATGGATCCACTGTACTCACGAAGAAGTCCACAGCAGCAAGTTCGGAAGGCTCACCTTCTCTTTCATATCTGCCATGGTATTCAAAAGTTGGTTTAAATAGTTATGATACTGAATCAGCTGAAATAACTTATGTTATTAGCATCATTAATGGTATGCCTGAAAGTCGATTCATAGATTTGTACCTTGCAGATAGCCTGTCAATGTATGTTTCCCTGTTAATAGGATACCACTTAGGGAACTGATCCAACACCCAGGAAAAGGCAAACCAGATTTCGCATATGACTGAAGTGAGCCACAGGCCAAAAGCACTGTCAACAGGATTTGTTACTCGATAATGGAAGAAAAGACCCAGAATGATCAATCTCATAATAATCACAGTTCTGTACGGTGCAAGTCTGCTCTTCGGAATTGGAATTATGGTCGAGAGGGGTTGTGTAGCATCTGGTGCCCTGCAAAAGCAAACATTATATATCTGTAGGACTTAACATTACTTCTTCTAAAATCTAAACAGATCAAATTTGTAAGCTGATCAAAAGTTATACACATAAGCATTGCACTAAATAGAATCTTCTCATTAAACTGCTTTGTATATAAACAACTAAAAACAAAGAAAAGTTGGTCTTTGTATATCTTCCAAATCTTTGATGGAAAAGGCATTCTCATTTTCCTTGGCAACAACAGAAAATCAGTCAAGGCTTTCAATACTTACGGTTTGTCTTCCATCTGCTGCTCAGGTGGAACTTGAGCCTCTCTTTCAACCTTAGTTGTTGCAGGTTTTTTTTTCTTGTTCTTCTTTTCTTTCCAACTTTCCACCCTGTTCTTCCAAATCGGGTTCCCGTTTTCTTCGGTCATTTCTTCATGGAAACATAGGACGAGACAATTAGAAACTTAGAATTGGACTTTTTCTTGAAGGAAAATTGAATGAGAGAAACCAATATCACGCACGAAATTGATATTACATACCACTATCCAACGTAGACACACTGCTGATATGTCTTGCATGAATTCCAACATCCTATATAAACCAACATGAATAATATAGAATGTCAAACGTTACTAATTGTAATGACTGAAAATTTAAATTGAGATTGAACGGGTTGGTTGGACCTAGATTTAGGAAATATCAAAAGGCTTAAGGACTTTTGAAGTCAGTGGTTTGTTTTCTTCCTAGTATTTACTGAAAACCTTCCAAAGGCAGCAAAAAACAGTACCTGAGCCTTGTTCATGTGTGCAGATTGATCGCCGGATGCCTTTTCAACATCATCCAGCAGGTTCTCTGAGCAGTTGACAGTCGTGCAATCAGTTTAAAACATTATCCCATGACAGCAAAATAATCACAATAACATTCATAACGTTCTGCGTTAGAGAAACTAGACATCGATGATACAAATGGCGAAGAACCTTCTAGGATTTTTCAGAAACTTTATATCCCTATGTTTAAGCAATTCACTACTTTCATATCTCTTTTTTCTTTTCCTGGGAATCAAACAAGAATTTTGAAAAAAGAATGAAGCTAATATCTACTTTAGGAGATAAATCACGGATCAAAAGCTTTTTGAATCACAAAGATTTATCAAAACCAAATGGAAATGAACTTAAAAAGTAGAAACTGGTGCCAAGAAATAAAAGAAATATACCATCGTATGGATTACCGCAACGCAGGCAAGCTTTTCGACCTTCCTTTAGGTCATACTCAAAACAAGTCTTGCAAATAGGAAAATTGCACTCATGGCAAGCCAAAAAGGCTTCTCCATTGGCATTCATCCCCACATGCTCACCGCAAGTGTGGCAAACAGGAGCCCCAGATTCCATCATCTCAAAAAAGCAGGTACTTCTCTTCTCCCACTTCTTTCCTTGAGAAACCCAATGCTGCAATGTGCTAGACAAGGGTTTCCCTCTACTTCTTTCAATCCTTTTGTGTCTGTCACTCTGCTGTGTGTGTTTTATACTACTTCTTTCAATCCTTTGTGTCTGTCACTCTGCTGTGTGTGTTTTATATATGAAGAACCTCCAAAGCAAGATAGGGTATGTTGGTCTTTTCAAAAGGCGGGGAGATGGCAATTTTGTAATGGCGAAGAAAGGTTGAGGTATGGCGGTTGGTAGCGTATGGAGGGTGGGTTGTTGGTGTCAATGTATTTGCAGAGAAAAAAGAGTGAGAAATCTGAGAAGCAACGCCTACATTGTTTTCTTTTTTCTGGTTTAAGTGACAAAGATTTTTGAAAATTTGCGGGAAGTTTAAGGAAGCTTTCGGTTGGGCAAGTTACATCCTTAACTAATCAGTCTTGCCTACAAGTCTGCCAATGTTCAACCATAAATAATACGCATTGTCTCCTGGATTTGGAGATCTGAAAACTATAACATATAAGAAAAAATCATAGCTAGTAAGTTGGACAGCAAAGATCAGAAATTGGAAGAAGAAGTAAATAAACATTGTTTAGCTGGATTTACGATCAACAAATTAAGATAATTATGAAAAGAAGGACAGAAATGGTTGAGGAATGACACCAAATCAACATGTATCAAAACTAGGCCAGTCTCGTTAGGGTTATATCACCTACTGCAATAAGATTAATCAATCACAATTTTAAATTATATGAAGCTCACAAAACTACTATGTAGAATATATTGTTTTAAGTAATTAATTCTTTCATAATTCTATATTATAATTGAATAATTACAAAATTATGAAAAAATATATAGATGAAATAGTCTCATCGTTATAGTACTCCCACTACATGGCTGGGCCAATGGGTGAAACCCACCTTCCGCTTTGACATTGATTTTATGAAGTAGTTCCCAACCCAAGTTTGCATAGAAGATCCTACCACGTTGAAGAACCGTTTTTTGTCTCGTGGGTGTCATGTTCAAATCGCTAAAAAATAAAATAAAATAACTTTCAAGACTGAGCCAAATGAATAAATGATTACATTTGTTTGGTTCCTCATCCTTTGTTTATCATGTACAGCCCTTATTTTTGCTTCATTGGTGCTAAGACTTCTAATTCAATGCTAAATAATAGGGGAAAAAAGTGCTTTTAGTTTATCTCCAGGTTTAATATAAAAAAGTGAAATGAGAGCATCACAAGAGATAAAATTTCAGACTACTACTTATTCACAGGGGATAAAGGGTAAAAAGTATGAATTACTCCGGCATAAATTTTACATCTCCAAATCTCATTTCTAATTTCTTTCACAGATATATACTCGATAGAACAAACTATTTCAAGCTTAAATAGTTTCCTAGTGCTCCGATTTCATAATCAAGGGGTAGCTTGATCAAGCGCAGGCGCAGCAAGGCTATCTTCTTTGATTGATTGGTGACATCTCTGCCAAGCTGAACTTTGGCAACAATAACACACTCCAGAAAAAATAATAAAAGGCAATCTCAAGCACCAAGAACAGGCAAAGCTCTCCATAATGTCAACTAATAACGTAATAATTCCGCAGCTTTGATCTAGGAAATAGAGTAGACCTTTACTATTTTAGTTGTGTCACAGACAACAAGGTTGTCCGATTCTGTTGGAGTTGTACAGACCCAATTAACCTGACAAAGAAAGGGGTTAACGATGAGAAGCTTTGAAGAGAAATGAAATATACACAAAAAAAGAAGCAAATAACCTCACCTTTTTGCTTAAATTGATGTTCAAACGTAGAAGCTCCTTTTTACTTCCAGTCTCTCCGGAATCAGGACACCTGGAGCAATCCCAGACTTTGACTAACTTATCGTTTCCACCGGATACTAGGGACTTTCCCCTCTCTCCAAACAAAGAAAATGCCACACAAGACACAGCAGCAGTATGACCACCTAAAGAGTAATCTAAATGCAACCATTTTCTTCCATTTTCATTGGGAACTCCACCATCCGGTGGAAGACTGCCTTCGGTCGCTGACTGACTTCCTTTTCGGGATTTCGAGGAACTTTTAGGCCTCATGGCTGCAAGTTCCGACTCCGTATTAATCACATCAATAACACCATCACCCCTAGCCACAACACATATCTTGCCTACTTTCTCCAACATGTCAACATCTGGAACTTTTATCGAGTGAACAAAAGCAGGATTTAAACATTGTCCAGCATTACTACCACCACTCATGCCAGGCAGGCCTGCAGTGAAGGGGGCAAAATCAGAGATACGAATCAGTACATGCATTAGCCTTATATCTGTTTAGACTAATCATAACGAGGTTCAATTCCTGATGTTTAATAAGGATGCACCACCTTAAGTTTATTGTCAATGATATTATAAAAATGTTGTCGATATGAAAAACTTAATATTTCAAGAAGCTCAATAAAACGATGAAACTAAGAGCTTAAGACAAATGTACCAAAATCCACAATTTTGGATGGGCGCCCTTTCGAGAAGTCCCATGTGATAAGCTTTGAATCAAGACCACCAGTAATGACTGCCAGATTAAAATCAAATATAATATTTAGAAAAGCTATCCATGATTTCTATTACTATTTAATTAAATAAATAGAAAAATGGAGCAAAAGCACAATATCAACCCTTTCGGAGATATTCAAATAGAATGACGGTAAAGGACAGCGAATAGAATTTTATACCAACAAAACTAGAGGTAAAGTTTAAATATGTTCAAGACAAATGTAATTAGGGAGAGAGATTTAAAAGTATACTATAAAACCTTAAAGAAATACCTTCCCAAGGTCTCCATGGAATGAATTGGACACTGCTGCAGATCTGTGATGTGTTAAGGTGAGAAAGATATGAAAGAAGGATAAAGATTCGAGTTAACTCCAACCGGAGAAGAATTGCTAACCACCTTATAATCCTCCCACTTAGAATCACAGTAATAACAAGTCTTTAAAAATCTTGCCATAAAAACAGGGCTCAAAAGAATATTTTCCAGAAGCCAGGTCTACATTAAAAAAAAAAAACAAAAAAAAAAAACAGAAAAAGGCTTTTGAGAAAAATTATGTCAACAAACCAAATATAGAGGCAGGAAAAATCTCAGCTGAGAAACCACACGGACATTCATAGTATAATAAACTGAAGGACAATAGGAGAAGGCAAATGTCTTTAAAGAGTAAGGATACACTTGTATGGCCAGCTCTCAATGTCTTGAAAACACATTGCTGACGAATGTCAATGATCTGCAATATAGATGACTATACATGGTTAAAGTGCTAAAATTCGCACATCATCTACCTAGCAAATAAAAGTGCAAACAAGCATGCAAGCATTAGACATTCATAGATTAGGTTTAACATTATCAATGAAAATACCAACCAATAAATTCTTTATGAGAATAATAATTTATACAACTAACATTAGACAGAAGACTAAACTAATGAAAATCGAATACCTTAATCTCACCACCATCATCTGCAGACGCAAGGAAAGATGATTTGGAATTACAAGTAACCTGCATAGACCAAAAAACAAAAAACTTCAGAACTATTCACTTCATAAACGAAAGCATAAGGCATTTTAAAATTTCTTTTCCAAAGAATCCCTACCTGATTTATCTCCTCTTTATTATAGCTATAACTCTCCCAAGGCTTCCATGAGTTATCTGCTAACTATAAACGACCAATGCTTAAGTAAATTTTAAATGTAATCGAAACGACAGCAATCGAAGGAAGATGGATTACCATATGCACATCAAAACACTTGACCTCATTTCCTGCGGCGACATAGATAATATTCTCATTTCCTGCATTCGATGCCAAATAAAAACTAATAAGCAATGAGAAGAAAACTCACTTAAAAAATGAGTTAAGAAATTATAAAAAATGATAGAAACTGACCCGAGTTGAAGCAAAGGGATGAAATTGGTTCTTTGCTAACATCCATGATAAATTTCACGTCTTTGCAACGCATATCAAACCAACAAATGCAACCATCCTAATTTAAATTTAATTTTTTACATTATTAAAAAAAAGCTTCAGTAAAAATTAGAAGTGGAAGAAGAAGAAGAAGAAGAAGAAGAAGAAGAGAGTAGGGTTACTTCGGCAGAAGTGGCGACGAGGCCAGGTGTGACACGTGAGGCAATACAGCACGTGGCGGTGGCCTTATGACCTCTCAATCGTCTGGGCTCCGTCATTTGCGCCGCGCCGCCGCCTTCGACTTTGCCTCGCCGGGTTCTTTCTCTCTCGTCTTCCTTTTCTAACGGGCTGTGGCATTGCGGTAGTTTTTCCGATCAGCAGTGGATAATAGTGGCTTAACGGTCCACTATGAGGTTGGGTTAGGCTTAGTCGTTCGGCCCACATCAGGTCCAGTTCCTTAATCGCCACTTCTGAAAAAATTAATTACTCCATTTGTATTGTTTTTTTTTTCTTTGACTTCCTTTGACAACGTTTTTGTCAAACTAAAAATGAGAAATTGTGTAAGATTATAACATCAATTTAATTATATTTTGGGACTCATTGGAAAATACACCTTTTTTTTTAAACAAAGAAAAATAGTTTTATTAAATTGTATTTTTTTTCCTTACAAAATTATCACTCAACAGTATCTATCATTTATTTTAAATTAAAAATATTTAAAACGTATGACTTTCTCATATCTTATCCATACATAGGACATAATTAAAGCTAGCTTTTGCACCTAAACATTTGGGGTCAATGTTTAGTGTATATCCTTTATGCTTAATAAGCATATTTGAGTCTCTCATTTCTCAAATCTTAAAAGTCAGCCAAAAAAATTTTTTTTCACAAAGTTTTAAATGGTTAAAAGTGTTTTTTTTTTCTTTTTTAGGAATATTTAGGGTTATGTGAGTCGATTTTTAAGAGCCTATATATATATGCACAAAGCATTTATTACACTGGGTTGGGGGGAGAACAATTATATTTAAAAAATGTTTTAGAAGAGAGAATTTATTTATGATAATTCTTAAACAAAAGAGTACTTGGTGTTTTAGAAAAAAAAATGGTAGTTTTTAAAATATATATAATACTAAAATTTATAAATAACCTTATTTTAATTTTTTATATTTATGTATTGTTTGATTTTTTTTGTACTTTTAAAAATTAAATTGATGTCACTTTACTTAAAACATTGAATTCAGAAAAATATATATAATAATACAAAATTCTAACAAAAATAGAGTTGGGAGGGAAAAAAAACTTAGAACTATGTGCTATATTGTGTTATTTTATATAACAAAGTCTAAACTAATAATATTTATATAATATAAATATAAGATAAACAACATAATGAGATAAATCAATATGTCTGTCGATATTAATATACTTACGCATATTTATATATAAAAATATCAGTTCAAAAATGCAAAATAGGGAAAGATCGATAAGATACTTTGAGAAAAGTTTTAAAAATTAATTATTTAGTCCTTAATAAATAATTTTTTTGTTAAATTGAAATAAGGGTGGTTCTACCAACTCTCTACCGTCAAAAGAGAGGAAATGAAAGTCAAATTGATGATGCAATTTGGCGACCAAATGACCTTTTTCAACAACCAAAAAAAAATGAATAGTCATAAACTAGCAATGTTTCGAACAATCAAATATAGAACTAAGGAAGCAGAAATCAGAAGAGAGCCGAGCGAATTACATGAAATGTCTCAACCATGAGAGACCTCTGGCATTTTAATATTTAATTACATGTCACCGTACCTAAAAATACCTTTTAAAGTTACTATGTTCAACAAGTTATTCTTTTAATGTATTGGAATTTATAAAAATAACTAATAATCATTATAAATAGTAAATCAACTCACCTTAAACACTACCTTCAGAACACTTATTAATAAAATTAACTTCATGGTGAAAAAAAAAAACCCAAGATTTTGTATCATAATAAACCATGTTAAAGTAGCTATGGAATAGGCAAGACATGCCTAACTGCATTGCTTTTTGACTTAATCAAAACCCAATTCTTTAATATTTATTTTTCTTTGAATCAAAATTAGAGCAAGTAACATTTTATTATGAATAATTTAATATTTAATTTTGTGTTTATTTCCTTGTTTCCCGGCAATAAAACCGAGACTGAAAAAAGAAGATCACAACACCGTTTTATTTTTGCATGTGAACCTAATTTGGCCCTAAGCATAATTTGGCACGACCCTAGAAAAAGGTTTCTTTGCTAATGTCGTTTCTTTTGAATGATTCTTACGGATGCCTCTGCTTTCTTACTCCAAACCAGCAGCTTGACGTAGATAGGCCTTTGCACTGCAATATTGGCAGCAAAAAAAGTTGACCAAACATGTCCGGAAGAAAAAGCTCCCCTGTCTTTTTTCATACCAAGTGACATAAAGTGAATTTGGTTGTAGTCTGGATTCACGTTTTGGGAAGTCTAGCGAGACGGCATTTATAAAATAATCTGCAACATAAATAGCAGCTGCAATGAATCTTGTTATTATCATTATTTTACGATTTAAATATTGATTTAGAGAGTCGAGTCAAAATGTCAAAGAATGGCCTGAGGCAGTAACAATGAAACACTGTTTTCTTCAACAGATTGTATAATAACCAGATAGAAAATTGGAGATGAATGAGAAGTTTCCTGGATGGTTCAGACTGCCATATTTCAGAAACTAGTTCTAACTTAATTGCAGAAGAAAAAGATAGACATCTATCTTTCCCTTTCACGTGAAAGTTTCATAGGCTTACTTTAACAATCATGCCTCATAATTTTTATTTTGATCTTATACTACATATGGTTGTACAAAATGCTGTGCAAAGTGGAGTGTTGGAGATCACCTGTTTTGCAAGGATCAAAGTAAAAACGTACAATTTGCAATTTTTGTTTTTCAATTGAACATAATGAAATTTAAAGCTACATTCTTGAAATGCTACCATTTCTTGAGATAAACAACAAGCTTGAATTTGAATTTTAAAGTGTTTACGATATCCATAAGTTCAACATCAAATTAATTAACCTTTGTTATGGCAGCAACCAAAATGGAAAATAAACATACTAATATATTGCTGAAATTTAAAATAAAATAAAGAGTTAACAGTCATGAAGATGAAGTTAAATAAGCAGGTCCCAGAACAAAGTGATCAGGTTCTAACTTCAAGCAGGTAATTAGTAGTAGTAGTAACAATTATCTGACAGTGCAAGCGACAGCATAAGCCCATGACTTAAGGTGCTCCTTCATGGCCAAACCATCATTCAAAGGCGGCATTTTCGTGTAATGTTGGCTGCTTTCAAAGTTCTGGTACCCATTTGTTTCCTCAGAAAAAGAAGAGTCAGAAGCCAAGTTACCATAGAACCCCAAATCAATCTCTCCAAGAACTTTTCTCCTGCTTCTTTTCCTTCTCTTCCTCCTCCTTCTCTCAGCTGGCTTTGCAAATTCTTCCTCTTTAACAGGCTGATAAACCATCCGCTGCTCAATTCCGACGGTAATTTCGCCACACTTGGGACACCTTGGAACCAAAATCTCAGTACCAGGAGCAGCCTCCTTAAGAATCTTGTTTTCTGAATGCTCTTGTTTCTCGACTGTGTTGTCTTCTTCATCAAGGGCAGGTGCAGCGGTAGGATGGCCGGCCTTGTGCTGAAATGTTGTTAAACTGATTACATTGTTGAAAAACCATAGAGAGTCAAAACTCTCCATGACTTTCTTTGAACCATCCATGAAAGGACCCAAAGACGTAAAACAAGACTTTGATTATAAACATGAACAAAACAGATAAAATTTCGAAGCTAGTAAGTTATTTATTTTATTTATTTATTATTTAGCTACAGTTAAGCATTTGGCTCGATTCTCTTGACAAGAGTATCAGGGGAAATTTTGGTTTTCTAAAATGACAAGGTTAACCCTTTGTTGCCATTGGGTTATTTGATGGAGAATAAGGGTAATTTTGATATATTGGAAGAAAAATGAAAAAAACTGAGCGCTTGAGTCAGTGGACTGTTTGGGTATTGGGAAAGTATATTCACGGAAGAAGAAAAGAAATCAGCCAACGGCCGAAATCAACGTGAATGAATATAATTTATTCAACCTTTTAGACATTTTCTTATAGCTTGTTTTTATCACTTGCTATTGCTATAGCATTCCGTTCCCAAATTCTAAATCCTTTTTCTAAAAGGAAAAGAAAAGCTATAAAGAAAACGTTGGGAAAAGTGACTAAAATAATCTCAAAGTCAAAATTTGAAGTAACTTTGGAAATATTATTTAATCCTCATAGAAGTAATACTTCCAAAGATTCATAGAATTGCAATGTAAGAATGGCATGGTTATGTTTGAATAGCAAATAGTAACTACATTAAACACTAATAGTAACTTTTTTTTTCTTGGATACTTGAAGCATAAAAAGGAATTATCATAGTAATAAAATTTATCCCTTTTTTTTTTCTACAAAACTATCACTATATTTTTTTTGGATAAATAACTAAGTAGAGTAATGATACGCACCAAGAAAATATAATATAAAATTAAAAATTAAAAATAAAATATGTGATAATTTATTAATTCATGTTTCTGAAATTGGAAAAAGAAAACAATGTGGTTGCTAGCATTGTGACTTTTTAAAGCATAATAGGTTGCACTTTCCACATGGTAAGTCCCCGGCCAAGGCAACCCATAGAACAATTAGCCACTAGATTATCCCCACAAATTTGGGCTTGATTTATAGCTTATAGTTGGGCTCTACTTTTGACTTTGGGATGAAATCAAAGCGGTATGTTATCCATTATTTACATGGGCCGACCATTCATTAAAATCTAATAAACAAAAGAATGATGATAATAATTTAGAGGGATAAATAGGGAAAATCCCAAAGACAAAAATTTTGAACCCTTAATCGACTTAATTCTCATCCTATGACTGTAGAAGCAACGGCATGAGCCCACCACTTAAGGCCGTGTTTCATGTCCTTCTCGTTCGCCGGGGCGGGGACTCTCCAGTTCATCAAAAGGTGTTCTTTTCTTCTTATTCTTTCTGAAACTTCCCATGCTTCTGAAAGATAAGGCCTTGAAACTTCGGCTTCCTTATTACTCTCTTCTTCACCCTCTTTCTTTCGCAATCTTTGCAACCCAGGAATTATTTCAACCAACGTTGAGTCCTTATTATCTTCCTCTGAGAAAACAAAGCCAAGATCCATAAAACCTTTTAGCTCTTCAAATTCCAAGTCCGACAAGCTCTTACTTGTAGTACCCTTCTTTCTTCTCGTAATTCTCCTACTTATTGCAGCCACCTTCTTGTTTGGTGCTTCTTGATTAACATTATTACTATAATTTTCTAGCAACTCTTCTTCCGTAACTTCTTTGCCTGAAGTGATTTTATGGAGCTTCGGTGAGACGAGAACCAAGCCCGGTGTGCTTAAGCTCAACTGGTCACTCATTGACCTTGTGTGGAGAGTTGTGGTGCGTGTAAACTCTGGTTTTGATGAGTTTTCTTCATCTTGGCGATAAAAACTCGTAGATGTTGATGGAGATACTTGTTTCTTGAAGATTTCCATCCCAAACCAACACGAATCAAAAAGCTTCACAATTTCCCCCGGCTCCATTACCGGCATCCCTAGAATTGTTAAAGAAATTTATGAGGATATATGGTTTAATACTTCGATTCACCTTAATCCTTCTATATATATATACATATATTTCTAAACCGACTATGGATAAGGTGTGTGAACCGAAAACCCTTAACGCCGTACATATAAAAAACGAAGTAATTCAACACAAAAAAGTGAGACACACGTTTTCCATATGGTATTATTGTAATAAAAAAATTGTACTTTTATATTGTTTTTTCCGAGTGGGAGGTAAAGTGATTAGAACGTGACGTGGCTTAAATTCCTGGTTTAAAGAATGTTCTGACCACATAATAAAAATTTTATATTATTAACTAACTAGGCTTATAGATCCAATATTTCCCACGTGCTGATTGAACGTGTGAACCTTTTGTCTGCCGATAATTGAAGTCTGATTAGTATTCTTACATTATAAAAAATCAAATGTTCCTTAATTTTTTTTTTTGGCAATAAAATTCATATAAACGTGTTTTGGATGCATGGGTTTGAACTTTGAAAGCTTTAAAAATATATTGTTTAGGTTAAAAAAAAAAAAGAGAAAAATATTTCTTTAGCTGTTGAGACAAAATAGTGGTGCATGTTGATTTTTTTCACAAAGCAAAAACTAAATTATTTGTTTAAATTTATTTTTATATTAAAAAA
>JBBYHO010000002.1:16057942-16092056 GCA_038382025.1 Adansonia gregorii
TTTACGTAACTATGTATGTAATTCAATGTTGGGGGTGACGTGGGTGCTTTGGTGAGAAAATCTCTAGAAATATTTGACAATTAAGGGAAATTTTATTTTTATGACAAGAAATTTAAGAGATTTGATTCTTTAGATAAGGGTGTTTGGGATTTTAAAGCTATTTTATTCTCCGTCCATGCAGATTGGATGGGTACAACTTAGAATACTATAATTGTCTCCCACCCCCTCCCCAACCCCAAAAAGAAAAAGCCTTGATGTTGATTTAAGAATGAGATAAATAATTGGGGGAAGGTTTGATTTTTCTTTTTGTATGTTTTTGGGGGTTTCTCTTTTTTCCTTAAGTGTTCTTTTTGAATTAGTTTCTAAGTTTTTGTTACCTTAAATAAGTTTTTAATATTTAATTTACATATAAATAAATATTTAATTTTTTAATTTATATTTAAATATATGTTTAATTTTTTATTTACATCTAAATAAATCTTCATATAAATATAATATTTTGTTTCAAATAGAAAATTATTTAAATACAAATCAAAATATAAAATCTTTATTTGAATATAAATAAAAATATATTAATTTACTTAAAATTTTAAAATAATTTAATTTAACTTTGTTAATATTTTAGCTATTATGATTTTAACAATCTCAACATGATGTGAAACACTATACTTTTTAGATCATCAAAGTTTCGATTAAACCGAATTACCAGCCAACAAGTTCGATTTTAACAACATTCATTGAAATTTGGAGATGGTGCCGCCTACTTCAATGGCATTGTGGCAGTGGTAGTGAACTATTAACGAAGTGATAGTTGGGCCATGTCTCCGTGATTGGCTGTTAAAAACTTTGGGGAGCTCAGGCTCTTGTTAAACAGAAGATGCCAGGAAATGTAACCCTTCGTTGACTCTGTACGAGAGAGTTGACCCACTAAATCATTAGGGAGTGGGCCCAACTTTTGGGAAATAAGAGTTGGGCCTCCCTTAAGCCAACGACATTATTTGCTGAGTATAGCCCATATAAATCTTTCTTGGGTTTGTCGTTGAATTCCTTTGGTTGGCCCAAACTTTGGCTTAAGTAGAGTACTTTATTTAAAATCCATACCCTAATTAATGAGTCGGATATTTAAATATAATTATTTTATAATTTGTGTTTTTTTTTAATTTTAAAGGTATTTATATGTCAGGTCAAATTAAATTCAAGTCATATTTATGTATATTATTAATATCATATATACTTATTCAAGCTTAGTTCGATTAAAATTTATTGTTCAATTTATATTCAAATTAGATTAGGTTTATAAAAGGGTAGTACAGACTTATCTAGGTCTTTAATAATTTTTTTTTATTATTTTAAAGTCACTTAACTCTTAAAACAAATGAAGGTCGATATATGTTTTGCTAAATAACCGCTTGATATTATTGTTTTAAGAGTGCCAGTAACATATTTAAATTTGAATTGATCAAAAATCAAAACTTTAATTCAAAAAAAAATTTGAAATGAACTCAAATCAAAATTTTAAAACCAACATGAATTTAAAATTGTTCAAACTAAATGATTTAAAGGTGGCCAAGTAAGTTTAAGGTCACTTAACACTCTTAAAACAGTCATATCAAGCTGCAATTTGGGAATTTTAACTTTTAGATTTGAAATGTCCTTAGCAATAATAATGTACACTCTTAAAACAATAAAAACAAGGGTGGGCATGCAGTAATAAGAGAGAAGAAAATATGTACTTAGCTTAGGTCACATGACAATTTGGCAATAATAAAGAGAAATGGTCACGTTATATGTGATCTTAGCTTAGGTGACTTACACTCTTAAAACAAAAATATCAAGCAGCAATTAGGCAATGTAAATAAATGAGTAGAACCTTAGCAGGGGATTAAAAGAAAAAAAATAAAGAAAGCAAGCAATGAGAAATGAAAAGTCAAGGTACCATACGGACAATGGAGCTTGATGGCAGAGAGTCTCCCTTTGCTGGGGGATGAAATGTGAAAAAAGAAAACATAGCAATGCCTCGTGGGTGGCGAGCATATCGGGTATCACCTGATCCCACCACTTTAACGGATATGATTTAGACCAGAGGGGCCTTAGATGGACCCCACCACATTTCGACCACCACCGTATGCAAAAAAAAAAAAAAAAGTATGCAATTTTCATATCCCTCCATTTCCAACCCGTAATGGGTGCCTTGCTAAACGGAAGAAAATAAAAAAGAAAAGTGGGGTGGCGGACACGACGGTGGCAATTCAAATCCATTTAATATCCCCTCTTGGAGTCCGCGGGGCACGTGCGTAGTTTCTGAACATACATTTTATATTTATTATTTAAAAAAAATTAAACAAGTGTTTAGTACCAGTGGTATTAGTTAAAATAAAAAAATAGTACAATTAATCTGCTATTCTTATTTTAAATTCCGCAAAAATATATTAAATATAAAATAATAAATAAATTATTTTTAACCGGTGTTATAGGCATAAGGCATTGGTTATCATTATTTATTTCCTGATTTTTTCAAGTGTACCGTTAAGAAGCATAACAGGCAACCAGCGCAATGGGATTTTACACGTAAGTATTACAGTACTGACAAATGTGACAGTCAGTCAACTCAGCCTGCTCTCCGCATGCTACGAGGGCCCGCCGCAAATAGTCAAGTCTCCCTCCCCTAATGTCCCATCAACATATCAAAAACCCAAAGCCAATCATATTTCACTTTCCTTAAAAAAAAAAATTCGAAGACATTTATTTAGTTTTCTGTTTTTTTATTCTCAGATATTAATTGTTATTTCATGAATATTTAACACATTAAGCTTCAAATACAAATCTTGACTAATAAGATAACATTAAATAATTATTTAATTTTTTTTATTTTATTATAACTAATTTTTAAGTACTACTGTATGCATCCAACTACAATAAGTAAAATGAAAATTAGCCAATTAATCCAAATATCTAATTAAAATTTAAAGCTTTTTTTTTGAAAAAGAAGTTCTAAACACGTCTTACCCCCGTGATCCCTTCGCATTGCATATTATAAGTGGCTCCCTTGTAATTTTAACAACCATTCGAGTCCGATTACACTCCTCCCTTATTTTCATTTTAGCACACGCCTTTCCTCCTCCATTTAATGGCGCTTCCCTCTCCCAAAAAAACAAAAACACAGTAACATTAATATTAAAAAAACCGCCAATTCCTTCTTTTCTTTTTTTTTTTTTTCTCATCACTCCGTTTGTTTCTCCAGAAAGTAATAATAGTCCCGGCTTCCGTGAACTAAGTAAGTTTGACGACGTTGTTTCGAGGAGGCATTGAAGCATGACGTCAGGGACGAGGATGCCGACGTGGAAGGAGAGGGAGAACAACAAGAGGAGAGAAAGGAGGAGGCGAGCGATCGCGGCGAAGATCTTCGCGGGGCTACGGATGTACGGAAACTACAAGCTTCCGAAGCACTGCGACAACAACGAGGTCTTGAAAGCTCTCTGCAACGAAGCTGGTTGGACCGTCGAAGAAGACGGCACCACTTACCGAAAGGTAAATCAAAATATCAAATAACGAAAACCAAGAACTATTTACTTTCCTTTTTGTTTTTTGGTGTCTATATATATATATATATGCGTATGTTAGTATAAAGGTAGAGAATAACGACAGAATGCGCCCTGTGTAGCTGGTGGTGTATTAGAACTGAAATGTTGTCGGTAAGCAAGGGTTAAGCACGAAGCACGAAGGTTGTCAAAGATTCGGGTTTTCTTCGGCTTCGCTGAAGCAAAAGGACGGAGAAGCTTTGTCCAGAGTCCAGACAGCTTTAACAGAACTTGCTTTTTAGTAAGACGATAACGCCCTTCGTCGATCATAAAAAATCGCCGGTTTCAGTCTGCCAATTTACTGTAGTATCTCAGGCAAGGGTAGTTTCCGTCATTTACATGACACTATCCATCTCCTAGATTGAAACTTGCAATTTGCTTTGGTGCAAACAAACAATTATGATAAAAGTGCTTTTCTTCCGTATTTTTCCTCTCCCAAAATGCCACCATAAACGTCATCGATTCATGTATAAAAATGAGGTCACTATGGTCATTTCGTTTCAAGGTTAATTCTTTTTTTTTCTTTAAAAAATTTCCGGGATTATTGGCTTTGCAATTTGCAATGCTTTTTAACCAGTTTCAATGGAAAATGAAGGAGAAAAGAAGATATCAAATCCTTGGATTCCAATTTTTTGATGAGATTTAGAAAGCTTTAGTTAATGGGATGAGGCAGTAAAGCGTGTGGGGATGGGTTTTCAATTAATTAAGCTTATATAAGACATGATGGGAGAGTTAGCGTGTTATCGTGGTGCATTAACTGATGCTGTTCAAGTAAGGTCCTCATTATGCTTATGTAACGCCGTTGTCTTTGACATTAGTTTTCTCTTTTTATCAAAGTTTTGTCGGGTTGTAATGACTATGTTGCCCCATCATGTTTTTTTTCTTTCATCTGAAACGGTCTAGAGATAAAGATGTCGCAAACCCGCATGTAATGTTTGGTAAAATGAAGACTGGTAGTTAGATTCTATTTATAAAAATGATTTATGTTTCCTAATCCATCATGCCCTGTTCTTTTCTGGTTTTTGTTGTTAAAGCCAAGTGGTTGAGGCAAAGTTGGTCATTAAAGGTGTAAACTTTTAGGGACTTGAAGATTATCCTGAGAAACAATCTAGGTTTTTTTTTTTTTTTTAAAAAAAATAATAAAATGAAGTATCTTCATTTTCCAAATTGACTTCAAGTTGTAAAGATGGCTGCTGTGTTAGCTACCAGGTGCATGAACATAAATTCCTTCCTACTTAGGGGATATTAATGCCTAGGTCCATATCCCACGGGATAGTGAGTGGTTCAATCTTTTTTGCATTCGAGAGGATAAAGGACAATGAGCTCCTTGCAAAAGATTAGTTACTTTACTATCCATGAAATTTTCAGCCATGATCTTTAGGATGAAAAATTAGGGAAAAGGTCTTTAGAGGGTTGTGTATTTTGTCATTGTTGCTCCAACAAGTAGAGCTGTTTCAGTAATTTTGTGTTGCGGCCATTTTCCCCCCTTCTGCAGGGATGCAAACCAGTGGATCGTATGGACATAATTGGAGGTTCTGCATCAGCTAGTCCATGCTCATCTTATCACCCAAGTCCCGGTTCGTCTTCCTTCCCTAGTCCCGTCTCATCCCATTACACAGCCAATGGCAATGGTGATGCCAATTCCCTAATTCCGTGGCTCAAAAACCTTTCATCTGGCTCCTCTTCTGCTTCATCCAAGCTTGCTTACCATCTCTTCATCGCTGGTGGTTCCATAAGTGCTCCAGTCACTCCACCACTTAGCTCCCCAACTTCCCGAACTCCTCGAACTAGAAATGACTGGGATGAAACGACTGCTGGCTCAGCTTGGGCTGGGCAGCGCTTTTCTTACCTGCCTTCATCCACTCCACCTAGTCCCACCCGTCAGGTTTTTCCTGATTCAGGATGGCTTTCCAAACTTGAAATACCCCAAAGTGGGCCAACATCTCCTACGTTCAGCCTTGTCTCCCGAAATCCATTTGGATTTAAAGATGAGGCTTTGTCTGGTGGCGGTTCACGAATGTGGACTCCTGGCCAAAGTGGCACATGCTCACCGGCGTTTCCTGCAGGTGTTGATCAAATATCGGATGTTCCGATGTCTGATGCGATTGCTGCTGAGTTTGCCTTTGGCAGTAACGTAACAGGGTTCGTGAAGCCTTGGGAAGGAGAAAAGATCCATGAGGAATGTGTAGCTGATGATCTTGAACTTACACTCGGAAATTCAAAAACCAGGTAATTGGGGATGGGTTTATGGTTTTATGCATGCAGCTTCCATAATTGTTCATATGCTGCTTCTGTTGTCTAATAACCTTTTTCCATGGAGCAGATAGAGCTTCATGGAAGAGAATGAGAATCAAGGCAGCACTTGCAGAAGAGGGTGAGAATATTCTGCATGGGACTTCGTTAAGCTTCGTCGTTTAGATTGGGAGTTAAATTTCATGTCAAAATCTATGATTCTGTGTTTCAGTTGGCAACACTTTCGAGTCAAGTACGGTGACTAGAAGCATCTGTTCCAACCCTCCACCGCATCTCTCTTTTCACGCAGAAGAGAAACAAAAGATTAATTTAGAGATAGCTCATTGCTATGAATTTGCCTCTTAAGTGCAGTTCGTCTATTTCATATTTTTCCTTCTAAACAGAAATTTTAGCACCAGCATCGACAATGGCACTGGCTGTTTGGTGTGATTGTGGTTTTTTCTGATTGAAAGTGGTTTTAGATGTCTTGAGATTTCTCATTGCTTCTGAAGTTCTGAATGAAAAATCTCTGATAGTGTTTATATGTACTTGTAACGTGTTTCTTCTATTTTTATCTTCATTCAGTCTGGCAAGTCTTCTCCTTTAATCAAATTCACTGTTTTTGAAATGGAACTCAAAAAACCCAAGTGAAAAAGCAAAGCATATATGCAGAATGAGCTAACCAGTAGGTAAATGAGAAATTTGAAAACATCTGATTCTGAATTGACTTTTTATTCTCTTGGGGTTTGAGTTTAGTCAAATCAATAGGGGGCATGTCATTGTTGAAATATACGGGGGTGCAAAAGCCTTGGTCATCAAGGAAAACGCATCCCGAAATGATCAAAACAATTTATGTTCATAAGATTGAAGTTTTCAATTACATTATTTGCCAATGAAGTGGTCTTTTTTGAAGACCAACAACTGCCAGCAGCATGTGCATGGAGTCGTATTGCGGCACCATTTTCAGAATTAATTCTCTTTTGAATACACCTAATCGATTTTAAAAAAGCTTCATTCCTGGTACTGGATTTCCAAGATCTTTTAAGTTGATCAAACAATGATGAAAGCAAGCAATCATTTCATTATCCCTATGATATAGGTTTTGAATGATTGCAGACTCAAATACTTACATGTTTCACACACTAAGCATGATAACTGTATGCCAATCGAGCAAAAGATTGGAACTGATATGATGATGTTTGAGAAAAACAAAAATGGTCTCTTCTTGGTCATGGTCCATAGAGAGTACTCGATCTTTTCCTTCTTTTTTCCCCCGCTTTTTTCTCCTTCTGTTCCTTTTCCCACTGCAGTACTCTGATCTAAATCACCAAGTCAAGACTATGATAACACTGATCTATTCTGTGCAGTTGAGAGAGTAAAGTAAAGCCAACTTACATAGTTGTCTTTGACCAGAAAAATTGGAGAGCCTAAACAGATCCTATTCCCCAGGGCAAATGCTTTTTACGACCCTGATGTTTTATTCCAATTTCTTTGGCTGTTCAGGATTGTGGCCTCGACGGTGAATAGTAAACTAAAGAAAAAAGGGGGGTTGGGTTGTGGTAATGCAATTATGGTGCTGCCTTGTTAATCATGGCTCTGAAGTCGCACCTAAAACAATCACGCCGTCCTTTCACTTTTATCGGAGGGTTTTTTTTTTTTTTAAACAAAAGGGCACGGTAGTTTTAAAATAAAAGAAATTGTAAAAATCAAAATGTAATTTAAAGTTAATCAAATGTCACGTATTAAGATGATTATATTAATCAGTTTTAATTAAATCCGAATTTTAAGAGGTGTTTTTGATAATTTATCAGCATACCTAACCTTCAGCTTGCTTTTCAGATACTACATAGCCTCTGGTTTGCTGCTAACAAAGTACGTAATTCAAGGATTGCATAGAATTCTTTTAGGGTGCAAAATTTTATATAGGCCAAGGATAGATGGAAAGGTGCTTAAATCCCTGGAGGTTGATCATCCTTCCAACTAATAAAGAACCATAGAGTCTAGCTTGATTTATAGTCCCAAGACGTTAAGCCAGTACTGCCTTTAGTTTTGGAACTAAAGCAACAACGGTAAGGTCATGGTGTGTGCGCCAAGATCTCATTGAAGAGAATTATCTGAGCCAGGAACATAATTGAAAGAAATCCATTCTACTTTATTTCCTTAATGGTTCGAATGTTGTTCAACAATACGGACCATACATACAGCCAAGAGAATGGCTTCTAGATATTCTTTCATCATATTACAACGCATTAACACATTATATTCCTTTTTTTTTCCTTTCTTTTCCGCCAGTCTTTCCATTTTCCTTCAAATTTTCCCTTTTGTTCTACATAGGCAAAGAATGATGGCACATGGTAGATAAGAATAGATGATTTACAGAATGTACATAAGATTCTTGCTCCATTTGCTCTTTTTCATACTGAATCTTACGCAATTAGTTTGGTACCTAACTTTAGGCACTTAAACTTGGTGTGTCGTATAGATCATATAGTGCATGGTAGAGAGTGGCAGCAGCGGGTGGCCGAGGCATTGACCCTAAAAGTATATCTGACGCAGTTATTGATTGGCTACCATAGAATCGGGTATTCTCTCGTCTGCGAGTGCTGACAAAACTCCCTTCAAGTGAACATCCAACAAAAGCACCTGCATATTCAAACATAAATCAAAATTCGAGCATCAAAAAGCAACAAGAAGAATGGGAAGAAAACATAAACATAAGATCCCAGGTAAAATAGGGAGCAGCAGAAGCAGCTTTCTGCTGGGAATAACAGATCTCGCACTTCAAATAGCCCTCTGAAATTCAAGCAGCAATATTTAAATTTGCATGATCAAAAGAGAGGGCAAAAAGCACTGTGAGAAAATAGGGACCTCTCCTGTAGGTCCATGATTTTATCATCATATAATGAGTAGACCACATTATCCATGTCAATAGTCAATATAATACAATCACAGGCCCTAAAAATTCACTACGACAAATATGAAACTAAATTGAATTTATTTACATTAAAAGAAAAAAACAACCCCTCAGAGAAGATGAGACAGATACCTTTACTGCAGCTGTACGTATAACAAGCAGCATAACCACCATCACCAGCTCGTACATCAGCTTCCACAACCCGTCCTAGAATGCCAACAGCCGCACTCAAACCAGCTCCAATAGAAAGATGTGCATTGCCACTAAAAGTCTTGACAGCATCGTTTGTTCTCAAGATTATAATAAAATCCGTAAGTTCTCCCCCAGCCTGCAGATGAAACCTTTAATAGTTAGGAAAAAAATAGTGAAAAAGAACTTGATTTCACAAGATTGACCTATTGCATCCCGCTGTCCACACATCCCAATTGAATTCCATTTGCTCAAACAACGGCTGTGTCATTTAACAATAAAGTTGAAGCTCAGCATTTGCATGTTTCTGTTTGGATTGTTTGAATAGTAAAGAAATTGTTTTTTGGAACGAAAAACAAGGAAAATTTTACCCTTTCTCCATTAAAAAAAAGAAAAAAACCAACAACAACAAAGCTAGTAATGATCCTTGGGATTGGGAGTGGAAACTAGAGAATCTGTGAGAGAGAAGCTACACGTAATTCTGCAAGATTGATACATGTTGATTTTGTTGCCTTCCGTCAACAGAAACTAGAAAGAGTAACATACAGGAATTTGAATAGGACGAAAATAAATATGGTTGTATGCTACCATTTCCAGTCTGTTGGATATGAATTTCCAATAGGAAACACCCAGCGTATGAGTTGTTAAAGAAAAAAAATTAAGTATTCACCTGAGCTCCCCATCCTACACCAAATGAAGAAATGGCAGAGGGTGGCGACCACGAGCCATCATCCCTACGAGCAATCACTAGCCCTGTACCAATATTGTATGTAACCATGATACCAACTTTCAAAACAGATATTATGGCAAGGCCTTTTGCTTCTCGGAGAATGGCATCTGGAATTGATTTCTCGGGTTTCACAGAGCCAACCTGGCCAGCGAAAAGGAAAAGGGTGAGAATTTCACAAAAGCTATATATAATAGTTCGTAACCAATTTATAATTTCTTTCTGTATGCTTGGCATAAAATGCAAATATAGGAGTCTCGCTCTTTCTATTCAGGTGCATGACATAGTAGTCCTGAGAAGCCTTGAATTAGGACAAGGAATGATCATCAAGCTAAAGCAACTAGGAGAACAACAAGCTCTTCATACTCACAGCAAGGTGCAATTTTATGCAAGAACATTAGCACTAGCATACTAGTTAACAAATAACCAATGACATGTAAGCCTTAAAGCTCACTTCTTACCTTAGTAATATAACCTCGAATTGTATTTGTTGCTTTATAAATTTCATGTTCCATTGACTGTCCCCACGGAAAATTAACCCAAGATCTCAAAGTACTCAAGTCCGTCAGGTCATGAATTGGCAGCTGAGCAGCATTACTAACTTGGTCCATCAAGTATGGCTGGACAGACTCAAGTCGCACACAGCATACATCACAGACACGTTGTGGATCAGCAACATGAAACTTTCCTGGCAATAAACTCCTTCCTTTAGAACACTCGCCACAAAATATTCCTCCGCAAAACCTGCAATGGTGTCTGGAACATATGATTGGGTGAAACCTTACGCCACATAGCATACAAGCAGAAGCAGCACTGTCAGGCAACCACTTTGGTGGTTCTGCTTCAAGAATTTCCTTCACATTACCCAAATTAGCTTCGGTTAGTGTCTGAGCCATCTCTTGCCAAGCCTGCTCAAGTAAATGACTTGATAGCCACGAAATTCCACATCTTTGGATATCACCAGAAGTGAAAGCATTTACTTTCCCACGGGCAGCCAAAATCATCTCCACTATCACATCCCACATTGTCAACTCCTTCTCTTTGCCAACGAACTCGCCCCATCCAATGTCACCTTCAGGGAAATAACCCCCATTGGAATGAAAACCTCTGGCCCACTCTTCATGATCACTTTCAAGCATAGGTGGAACTGAGACTGGTATCCAAACGCCAGTGTCCTCAGCAAGCGGAGAGTCATAAAAGAAGTATTTTCCCCGCTTCTGATGGCTTGTCTCCGGTACTTTTTCCTCATCATTCAACTCCTCCATAGTTTTAGGGGGCACTGGTAACATATTATTACGCTCTCCAGAAACATTCTTTCCTTGACTCTGAAAAATAGCATTGCTTGGGGAATCACTGTTTTCAAGTCCCATGCTATCATCCTATTATTAACATTAAAAGGGAAAACATAAAATCATCAAATAAAAAGAAAAACACCCAAATCAGAAACATCCAAAAAATTTTGAATTTTAATTAATAAAAGATTTTTTTTCCATTCTCAAGCTTGTAAAATTAAGAATAAAAATAGACCCAGAATTAAAACCATCAGAAGGAAGCAGGAATACAAAATCAAAATCCCAAACTTTCTCCATCTAAAGATTCTATGACTAATTCAATGAATAGAAGAAGTTTCAAAGACTTACCGAGACAGAATTGGAGTTCCTATAGCCGGTATCCTCGTTTAGGGACAAATAGCAAACCCTAGAATCCAAAACCTGGTTTTCTGAAACTCTGGAATCAGGATAGAAGCCCGCAATTTAATTGGAACCCTCCATAAAGTGATCGAATCCAATTAGATTCTTTAGCTGAATAAGGGCATAAAGGAAAACTACTTACAAAGGTTTACAAACAAAAGGGGAAAATCGAAATAGACGCAGGCAAGAGGGGAAAAAAAAAAAGATTACTTTTTTCTTTGAGGAATTGATTTATAAGAGAAATTTTATGAAAATTTTAAAGAGGATTTGATTCCTTAACTCATTATGATTGAAGAAATAGATGGATGGATTTGAGCTGCCTTCTAAACGTGGAAGTCCTTTTGATGTTGCGTTTCCTTTACGGACTTTCTTTGCCTTTCTACGCTTCATTCCTGGCCTTTTTTATGGATTTAAGCCCATTGCAAGTCCATTTCGCATGTGATGTTTCTTAGTATTCACAGATGCTATTTTGTTAAATCTACGATAGCTTAGGATGAAGTAGCCGTTGGTGAGTCGTATAAGATTAAACCATGTTTAGATTTAATATTAATATTATTTATATTTATTTAAGTTAAATTTAATTTAAAATATAAATTTATATTTATTTATATTTATAACTAAATAAATAAATTTATTTAAGTTTATCATATTATTTTTTACAAATTTTAATTTTTAATAATGTAATAATTTTTAATTTTAAAATTTAAATAATTTAACATTTTTTTAATATTTGTACTATAATATTATATATTCTTTATCATTAGATTGTCGTTGTTGCCAATCCTCTGTATCAGTGTATAATCTAAATTAATGGTATGTTATTTTTAATTGAGTTAGTTTAGAGGCCCGATCTGCCCTCTATATTAGAAGAACTTGTATGATCTTTGGTTTTTGTTTCTTAATAATAATCTGGTACTATAGTGTGATAACTCTGAGTCTAGCAATGACTAATGAAGACGTTAGACTCAACTCTTATGCTTAAAAGAAAAAAAAAAGGTGATAACAAAAGCAGCAAGGCAGCGACAATAACACCCCTCCCTCTTACCTTCATTCCTGCTTAGTGATGGGTGGGGAATCTTAACAGAGACCACTTTCATCATTGTTTAGAAACTGAAACAAAGTTTAACCAGGAGAAAATGAACGAAGCCATTCTCTTTTGTAGGAATTAACGCTGCAATCATGGGATTTACATATTTTGCGATGCGACTCTATTGAGCCTCGAAAGATGGTTCTGATTCATCTGGCCTAGGATTTAATGGGAGACACCTACGATGGAATTGGCCAAACGTACTCAACTTGAAACCTAAATACAAATTTGGTCCTTTTCCATCAATTTGTAACATTTCAAGATAATTAGTCACCTAAGTTAACATTGTAATAAAATTCTTGTGTCTGAATTTTGAGATCTATGGTCGCTAATCTTTACCTATCAGCTTAGACTTTTATAAATTGATCACACCAACTAATGTTTACATCTTGATAGAATATCTTTCTAAAGACCGGTTGTGGGAAGAAGATTCAGGCAGCTAAGATAGCTTGCAGATCTTTCTTGAAAAAGTGTTCAGTAAAAATCAAAACCCAAAAAACTACACCCAAAAGAAAGATTCCAGCAGTCAGCAAGAGACATATCTAAAGTTTCAACAATAGCAGCTTTGTCAGTTTAAGGGGGTCCTAGGGAGAGCTTATTTTTCAAACTTCATTTAGAACCTTAAGCCAGTAATAAATCTTTTGCCTTCAACCTAATGATTTGTGCTTTGGAAGTTTGAAACTAGATATGACTCCCTTTAATTCTTACATTAAATATTTGGAAAAAAAAAAATGGAGCAGAGCAATGAAGATGTGGAATTTGATCTAAACATTATGCAGACTTTATTTTTTAATAACATGAACAAAATCTGTTGTTCAGAACGCAAATCAGAAAAGAACAAATTTCAAAGAAACAAAGAACTTATAA
Source organism: Adansonia gregorii (assembly GCA_038382025.1). NCBI lineage: Eukaryota > Viridiplantae > Streptophyta > Magnoliopsida > Malvales > Malvaceae > Adansonia > Adansonia gregorii. The sequence continues at coordinate 16,071,228 of JBBYHO010000002.1, forward strand.
CAGAGCAAGCGTCATAGCTTCAACAGCACCACCATTGCTAACACTGCCGCCGCCACCCCCGCCGCCACTGCTAAAATACCGCTTGACCGCTATTCTCATATCCTCAAACCGTTCACACAACTCAAAGAATTTCACCAACTTCTCGAGCTCCCTATCCTGACCATCGTCCACAAATGGCCGTATGGGTACAGCATTCTCAGGTTGCAGAGAGTAAGCATTCGGGTTATCATCAACTATGACAACTTTCCCCAAATCCCTCCCCATCGCGGACAAGTCTTTAACTAACTTCCCGTTCACTTCTTTGCACGAATCCCGATAAAGCCGGTGCGATATTAATCCCTTCGGATCGAGCTTATCCAAAACCTGTGAAGCATATTGCTCAAGCCCCGCCGTGAATACCACCACCTCGTATTTCTTGCTGACTTCTTTCAAGAAAAAATCGACACCGGGTCGTTTCAACACGTAAAAATTCATGATTTGACCTTCAATAGTCGGCCTCACTACAAAATCGTACATTTTGCGTGGTGGGTCGGGGCTCGAATGCACCAGGGTCTCGTCTAGATCAAGAAAGATAGTTCTTTTGGACTCCGAAATCAAGGGTGGAAGCAAGCAGCGGTCGAATTGAAGAGCCCGTGGAACAATGAAATTGCTTTCGAATTCATCAAGTTCTTCTTCTTGTTTGAGGATTTTAAAGCCCTTTCGACTGCGCTTGGCGGTCGAAGGGGTTGCTATGTGTGCTAACTTCGAGAAAAGCCTCACAATCCGGCGACGGCAAGTCTTGATGGACTTGTTGAGGGAGGCGATGACGGAGAACGAAGCATTCTTGTTCGTTGGAGAAGTCTTTCTCCGGTGGTGGCTGAGACGGTGGCGCTTGATGGATCGAGGCGGAGTTCTCTTGATAATCTTGGAAACCATCTCAGGGCTCTGGATTATGATCGGGCGATCGAAAAGAATCATTAGCCGGAGAAAATATAAAGTTCATAGATTTAATTAAAAAAAAAGGTGGAGGTTACCTTTGGTTCGGATAATAATGGGACAAGGTAAGGCTCCATCCATAATATTTGAACTTTTGGTTCGGTGTAACGGTCATGAAGATAGACAGCTTCGGAGTGAAAGCTGGGATTAACGAGCGATAGGCATAGGTTGGGGTTAAACTTAAAACTTCTGTTGACTGTAGAGGGCGCAGCTTTTAATTGATTATTTCTTTATGAATTTTGTAAACGAATATATAATTTAAAAACGAAATTATATCACATCTCGTTAAAGAAAAAAAATATGATAAAAATATGCAAAACAAAAATAAATTATGTAATCATAAAAATTTTATCATTCATATTACATGGGTGAAAAAAGGGTGAAAATAATTTAAAAAATATGTGAAAATAAAAATAAAAAAGATATCATCATAAAGAGCATAGGTAATTTTATGTACTTTTTAAATTAAATATGTGAGTAAATTAAAAATAATTTAAATATTTAAATTTTAAAATTAAATTGTAATTAGATATTTTATTACGAAAAATGTTAATAGTGTTTAACGACATTAACTAAGGCGATATTAAAGAAATTTTTTTCTAAAATTGGTAATTAAATTAATAATCTTTAATCAGAAATTATAGATATCAATTAAATGGTTTTTTTTATTATAATTATTTTGAGTTTTATGTCAATTCACAGAGTTAGTGTTATTTGATTCAGTAACACTAAACTTAATTAAATACTTCACTAATAGTGAAGAGTAGTATAAATAGTAATATTTTTACTTCATGCATTACAAATTATAAATAAAATATTGTCAATTACTACATTTCATATAGTATTATTACCATAAATAGTATATTAACTAATTTCAAAAAGTTTTTTAAATTAGAAACTCATTAACAAAATCATTTACTTATTTTACACGCAAGTTAAAATTTTTTATTGTTAAATTAAAACTAAAATATGGAGGAAAATCTAGGGGATAGTAAAATTTCTCAGCTAATTTTGTATAGCTCAATATGATTATATAGAATTATATTGTAATGTTAAATACATATATATATATATATTCTAATTGTATATTTAAATCAGAAATTGAGGGTAAAGTAGCTAGGGTGATTATATTCCTTCTTTTTTTTTTTTCCATTTTTAAAGAAAATTAATATACTTGCAATATGTGGATTGCTTTAATTTAAAAATCTTTTTCATGATCAGAACTTAAAAGTAAATACATTTAATCTTGGACTGTATGTAGTTTCAATTAGCATTAGTATATATCATGGAATTTCATCATACATTGTAAAAAACAGGAAAACAAATATATATACTAATACCAGGCCTTTATAATTTTGTTATGATCACAGGAAGAAAATTTCTGCAATTATTGGAAATAAACACATAAAGAAGTCTATACAGTATTGAAACATTTCCAAGAGAATTTGAAGTTAATTAGTAATTTTATTTATTAAACATAAAATTTACAATGTTTGAGAATTCTTAAATAAAAAAAAAAAAAAACTTCTAAATTTTTTGATTCACAAAAACCTTTGCTTTACGAGTTGTGAAGTGTAACTTAGGAGAGGCTGTCTATACTAAACGAGATAAAGTGTCTAACTTTTAATTTTACTGACCAAAGATCTATAATTTCAACTATATAAAAAAATTCTAGTATTTTGAGGGTTTTTTTGTTCTTTTAACTTAAATGATGATAGAGGAGGGTTGTCTCGGAGGTTCGCTCATTGCGGCACCACCACCAAAATACTGCTTCACGGCGTCTCTCATGTCCTCAAAAGCATCGCAATACATCTCGAAAAACCCTAACAGCTTCTCCAATTCCCTATCTGCAATGTCGTCTTCGAATCGCTTTATGGGGATTGCATTCGCGGGTTGCAATGCATACGATCTGGGGTTGTCGTCAACAATCACAACTTTTCCAAGGTCCCTCCCAATCTTCGACAAGTCCTTGGCGAATTTCCCTCTTACTAGTTTCTTGCATGAATCCCTGTATAGACGGTGAGATATCAGGCCTTTAGGGTCTAGAACATCGAGCAGCAACGAGGCGTATGGCTCGAGTCCTGCTGTGAACACCACCACCTCGTACTTCTTACTGATTGCTTCCAAGAATTCATCGACCCCGGGTCGTTTCAACACGTAGAAGTTCATTGCTACACCGTCAATGTTTGGTTTGATTAAGAAATCAAACATTGGTGGAGGTGGGTCAGTCCTCGAATGCACCAGCGTTTCGTCCAAGTCGAGAATGATGGTTCTCTTTTTTCCCAAGACTAATGGGGGAAGCAGCTGTTGGTGGTGGTGCTCGTTCAATACAACAACTTGAGGAACAGAAAAACTGGTCTCGAATTCGAATTGAATTCTAGGCCCAACATCGGCTACGAAGCTGCTGCATGTCTCTTGACGCTCAAGAATTACGAAGCCCTCGTGGCGTCTTGCGCCTGCCAACTTGGAGAAAAACTTGATGAGGCGACGGTGGCATTTGTGAATGGACTTGCTTATGGAAGCAAAGACGGAGAAAGTCTTGGTTTTCATTGTAGATGATCTTCTCCTAGGATGATGAACACGGCGAAGGCGCTGACAACGGAACAGGCAATGCTGATGGTGGGGGTGGTGGCGGTGGCGGTGGCGGCGCATGTTGGACTTCGGTTGCATACCTTTGCCCATCTTGGACGACATTTCTTGGCTCTGGTTATCGATTAAACGGTCGCTTACAACAATTGCGGTGCAGAGAAATACGAGAAAAAAGAACATATATCAAAAATCTATAGAGAAAGAGATAGAATCAGTGATTTTGGATTTGGGAGATAGGGTTTTTGAAGCTTGGTTCGGTGCAACAGTGACGAAGTTAGGTTCGTTGCCAGAGGCGGATTTCGGCTGAATTTAGTAGTGAGAATGGGTTTTTTTCGGTTTAGAGAAACGATGGAACGTTTTCGTTTTATGCTTAATGCTAGTCATTAACAGCTTAAACAAGGCACAACTAATAGAATTTTACTTTCTAAATCTGAACAAAAGTTATCCACTTAACTGAGAATATTTTTAGGTTTCAACTTGCAATTCGCGTATCATTAATTAGAAATTTAGTTTGTTTAAGATAGAAGGACATTCTGATTTTCCTTATTTCTTGCAAAGCAAAATTTCACAATTTCTAAAATTGAATTCTGTGATGCTTTTATAAGTAGGATTATTCTTATAATTATTCTCGGATTTAAAGATTAATCGGATGCCTATTCAGTGATGAATTCGAAATATTTATATATACATATATGTATTTGAGAATTTGATTTTTTTTTTAATTTTAAAATGTAAAGGATGTTGAATCTTGACGGCCATCTTTGACTTTGCTTTACAATGTCTTGCACTTGTAGTTTAGCATGCAAGTTTTTTCAAGGTTATTCTGGATATTTTTACGGTAAATTTCATTGCTTCAATGAAGATTTTGTGGATATTAAGAAATTAAATCAATTAGGTTTAATATTTTGAAAATACCATATATAAATTTGAAGATTTCCTTCAAAGATGAAGAACAGAAAGGATAATTGAAGGTTTATTTTGATAGAAAACAGTGGAGTTTGTTCTTTTTAAATTGTAAATTTCCTCCTTTTTTTTTTTTTACATTTTTATTGCAGATAAAAATGACATAAAAATTCTGTGATTTAAAAGTACTTATTCAGGAAAATAAATTTAAAATTACTCCTACTATTTATAAAGATTCTGAAGTATCCCATCGTAGAAAAAGACTCGTAAAAAATTACATAAAGCAAAATTTGTTCATGCTTTAAGACAAATAATCATTTGATTATTGCAAAGTTATAAAGATAACAAATAATTATAACTACTTATTGCAAAGTCACTAGCATTTGATACAATTACTGGAGGAGTTCCTATCACCCAAAAAACCCTAATATTCTTGAACCATTCAGTGACCATATGATCAATATGGTTAAACTGAAAGGCATCATTTTGAGTTAATTTCCTGTAAAATTGATCACATTATTGTTTACAACCTTTAAGGAACTGGTTCACGGCGTCTCGCATATCTTGGAAAACATCGCATCTCTCGAAAAACCCCGCCAACTTCATCAATTCCCTGTCCCAGAGCTCGTCGCCAAGGAACGGCTTTATGGGGATCCCATTTTTAGGTTGCAATGAATAAGACTTGGGGTTATCATCGATGATCACGATCTTCCTCAAGTCTCTCCCCATCTCCGACAAGTCCTTGACGAATTTCCCCCGCACTTGTTTGCATGAATCCCTGTAAAACCGGTGCGATATGAACCCTTTTGGGTCGAGCGTGTCCAGCACCTTGGATGCGTACGCTTCGTGCCCTGCCGTGAACACAACCACCTCGTATTTCTTGCTGATGATCTCCAAGAACTCATCCACCCCAGGCCGTTTGAACACGTAGAAATTTATTGTCGCCCCGTCCATGATTCTCGAAACAGTGAAATCGTACCTTGGCGGAGGCGGATCAAGGCTTGAATGCACCAAGGTTTCGTCCAAGTCAAGAACAATAGTTCCTTTTTTATCCGAACCCAATGGAGGAAGCAGGTTGCGGTGTAAGACAAGAACTGGCGGCCGAGCCAAAATATTGAAGTTACAGGTTTTAAATTCAAGCTGCAGTCCAGGACCGACATTAACATTGTTAGATTCGAACTGGGTTTTGCCTTCCTGTCCAAGAATCTCGAACCCCTTAAGGCGGCATGACGGGGTTACTATATGGGCTAGCTCGGATAAAAACCTGTTCAGGCGATGGCGACACTTGACGATGGACTTGTTTATCGATGCAATGATGGTGACGGAGTTGATCTTCTTCCCTGAAAACCGCCTTCGTATTTGAAAATGGTGCTGCCGCCTGGTGGAGGTTTGCTTATCGGATATCATCTCGTATCTTCCTGCGGGTTGTGATTGGAGACCGAGAAAAATCGCTTGTTTGAAAGAAATAAAATTAGAGAAAATTAAAAAAAAAATTAAAGAGAAAAAAGAAAAAGAAAGAAAAATAGATATCACAGAAGAATTGTTTTTAAAAATTTTGATTCAATGATAACAGGCTAACAAGAAATTGTTTATAGAGTCGAAGCCAGAATCCAAATTTAGCAATGAAACTGTTTTACAGGTAAACAGAGTTGGAATTTTTCCTTTTCTCTATTTTATTATATCTGCATAATATCTACAATTTATCTTTGTCTTCTAACTAATTTTTACTTATATCCGTATATAAATTAATTATCATTTAAATATATTTCTTAATTAATATTAATAAAATTTATCAAACTTTGAGAATTCTAAATTAAAAGATTACTAATAAAATGATTTACTTTGACAAGTACAAAAATTTAAACTCTAAATCAAATTGTTTTAATTTTATACTTCTAATTTTATTGTAACTTTTAAAAAAATTAAATTTATTTAATATATTATATTTTTATATGTTAATACAAATTTTTTTGTAATATATACTTTCATTAATTTCAATTATTTATATTATTTATTCAAATATATTTATTATCTACGGCACATAAAATTGTCACATGCAAGATACATGATTACAAATATTTAAGTTCACTTTTTTTCAATTCTATATCGAGATTGAGAGATTGTCACATATATAATTTTTTAATTAATTTTTGTATTCTTTTAATATATTTTGAGAGATATAGTAATTAGTGCATCCCTTGCTGCTTAAGCTTCTTAATTATCTTATGGGATTGAGTTGGGCCTGTAGCTCTAACCCTACAAATTAAATAGAAGATCCAGGCCCAAAGGCTTACAAAAAGTTACAACGCTTCGCATTGCATAATTTGCCCTTCTCTGCTTGACAAAACCTCCACAACTGATGAAAACATTGTTATCCTATGTACAGACCTACCTTTGACTGAAGATTTGAGTGAAAAATAAACTAGTTGTTTGTAAATTAAATTCCTTTTCTTAAAGGATATAAAATCTTATTAGTCTCTGATAAATAGGACCTTAGACTTCAATTCCATTTTTTAAATTAAGGGGATTATTGTATAACCCTCTATTAGCTTAAAAATTTCTTGCTATATTAATTTTTTTCACCTATTATGTGGGGTTTTTTTCTATAAAAAAAAACCGAAAAAATTATTTGATCAGTTTTTTTTCAATAAAATATTTTTTTTAAAAAAATAAAGTATCATATAATCTTTAATGTCATACTTTTATTATCGAATATTTAATTTAAACTGATGTCATTCAACTCTCGGTATTAATCTTAATTAAAAATTTTATAAATAATATAAATATTAATTTGTACCTGTAAATTTGAAGATGTATTTTTTGCATAAGAAGGACGCTAGATGGAGATTTGGAATAATTAATTTTGGGTATAGTTAGTCAAATTCCATGTCAAATCAAATAATATCGTCATACTTCTAAAGTTCTAACATCCACATGTTAACACATTCTAGATGGCAGCCAAATGATGGGTTGATCATGAGGAACATGAATGTTTCTTTATTTGCTCTTTAATAATTATTTACCTTTAAAATTAAGTTAATAAATCAGGTTAGGTATGAGAAATTAGAGGTATTATATGAAAATTTATACTATTAATTATTTATTGGTTTTCATATCCATTTATCACCAAGAGTCACAAAAGCTCTCTTATTCCATCGATTAGCACTTCAAATACTTAGTGGTATTCAACTCCAATGGATAAGGAGCAAAGTTAATTCTACAATTGTTGATATATAATTAAAGCATGCATATAAAGGCATTTCTTTTTTCTCGTTTCAACCATTTATCTTTACTTTTTGACTCTTTAGCTTTAATGTTGGGGATCCCCTTTTTCTCACTGGAAAATTCATGCAATAATAATAATAATAAAGTTGACTTTGGAGGAAAAGCAGTAGCATGCAATGAATAGATAATGGCAGTCAAATAAATTGGTTAGCTCCATAAATATTGGCACGAAATGGTGGAAAGTGCCACTGTGTCTTTTTTGGATTTCCATTGGTGGGTGGCCTTTTCTCCATTTCTATGGTTCAATTTCTTTTGTATCTCCTCTTTATTATGAGAAATGGGAATTCCTTTCACACTTATGATCATATAAAACAAGTTAATGAGATTAACTATAATTAAAAATGCTAGAATAGAAAAGCTCTGATTGGATCTCAAAATGATTAAAAGAAATTAGAAAGCATGTCTCAAAAAGCTGATAACAACAGACTTTAACATCATTTTTCTTGTTTTTGCACACATCTTTTTTGTTTCTATCGTTTTAAATATTATCCATCATGAGATTTTCCATTCAGCCATTCCCTAAAGTGTGTCTATATATATATATATATGTATATAGATATAAATTAAATATCAAAATTTAAATTTTTAATTTGTTAAATGTCGAGCAGGGATGAAAATCAGCCTTAATGATCCGATGCTGCCAAGTAAAAGGGTCGTCGCTTAATGGATAAAAGTTATTTTGGGGATAACAGGTTGATTTTCCTCAAGAGCTCACATAGACAAAAAGGTTTGGCACCTCAATGTCAGCTCTTCCTCACCTGGAGCTATAGAATGTTCCAAAGTTTGGACTGTTCGCCCATCAAAGCAATAGGTGAGCTAGGTTTTATTTTGAGTAGGAGTCCAACTTTTGTAATTATTTTTAATATTATTAATAATTTACAAAATTAGTAACCTATAACCGATGTATCATTTACATAGGCAAATGCCAATTAGGTCAAAACAAAAAAATCATTTTAAGGTCTTCTTTGTAAGTCATAATTAAGCAATAAAAAATTACCATGATTAGGCCAAAAGATCAACATGATCACGCAATCCCTGACAGAACATGAGATTACTTTGTTGGCTCATATTTTTTTTCTTCCATGTATAAATATATAATAATATTAAATTTTTTTATACTTAAAAATATCAGTCAAAATCAAGACCTCATTATTTTCCACAAAAATTTTTTAATTATAAGCTATTCTTTTCAATCTTCCTTTGGTCATGTATAGTGTCTGGAGGCCTATCATAGAAGACCGTCAGAAATGCTTCGTACAGCTGAAACCGTGTGTATTATTCTTCAATTGGCAAAAACCAAGGATAATTCCTTAAGCAAAAAATTCTTTTTCGATTTTCGTATTTACATATTCTTGAAAATGACTTGGTGAAAAAAATGGTGATGATTCGAGACGTGGATTGGCCATACTGCCACTTGTCAATGGCTGGAGAGCAACCGCCATGGGGTTTCGTCTCCAAGTACTCTCATAAGATCATTTCGGTGGGTCTTATGCAGAATTATGAAATTTTTATCGGTATATCCATCTGATTCTCATTGATATAATCCAAATCTCAAGGCAACTGATATTGGCTGATTAAGTGGTTGCTTTAAACGTGGAGAAGCAACAATTGAAGAAATCGACAAACAAATCGCAAAAATATAAAACCAAATAGACCTTCTTAAGATTAGATTATTTGTCTGATGGACTTTAATTCAATTTAATTATTATATTTTTATTTAATTTAATTTGATTCAAATCATTATTCAATTAATAAAAATATTTTTATTTAAATTTAATTATATAACTATTAATATAAAATATTTTTTAAATAATAAATCATGCTTACAAATCTATTTACGTTTAGTTTGATTAAGAAAATTAAAAAAAAAGTCATTTAAATACAAAAACATCTAAAACCATGAAGTCCATAATTAATAGACATATTTATAGGGTTTGAAAACTATAATGTGTATGAATGGAAGCAAATCCAAAATCCCCCGTCGACATATAATTTTGTTCTGTTCTCTTGTTTGTCTTGATCATGTACCGGGGAATTGAAGGATCAAGTATTAATAACTTTAAAATGTATAACACTGAATTAATTAATACTTGTTAAGCAGAATTAGCATGTGATTAAGCCAAATTGTCTTGAATCTTGCCTTGAGTCCCGCACGAAATCCCCTGATACTTGGGAGGATCGAGATTTGGATATCCTTTACATTAATGTGATTAACATGTGTGTTGCAAATAATAATTTGCTTAATCTTAGGGGTCTAAGCTCTATCTGTCATAAACAGAAAGTTTTTTAAAGGATAGCCATGGGTCGATACAATGTTGTCAAGGTAGTTGATAGTTGAGACTTAGAGACACGAATCTTTGCGGTAAAAAAAATGAGGTAAACACATAGCTGTTTGTTTGTAACTCAGCTGTGTATCTAAATCCAAAAATCAGCTTTGGTTATAACGAAAAATAAGTAGACCAATAGATAGTTGAACGTCCGTTTTTCCTTACAATTAAACAGTTGAAGAGATAATGAAAAAAAAACATTTTTTGATGGACTTAGAATTTTCGTTTCTTTCCCCTTTTTTTTTTTCTTTTCCTCCCTTTTAGACATTGAGGTCAGTGTCCCTACGTTCGGGAATGAAAACCTTGCTGATGGTTCCTTTAGGCGACCATGTAATTCGTCCGACCTCCGGTGCTTGCTGACTCTGTTCTAGAGGTCCCTTTAGCTTCTACTCCATGCCCCCAATGGGTTCGGATTGCATGGTGGCCCATGGAGATCATCAACAACCCTTACCAACTAGTAACGGCATAACGGTTGAGCAGACTGCAGGGATGGATGGTCTAACGAAGAATCGTCACCCAATTGCTTAATCCCTTAATTATAATCCAAATTTTAATTCCACTTTTACACAAAGGAAGAAAAAAAACATTTTAACAGGAATTTAGCACCCACCAATTATATGTTGATATTATGGCATTTGTTTGTAAGCATCATCTTCTTTTTCCTTTATTTCAGCAAACCATTATTTACAATCGAAAATCCTTTATTTTGATGTTCCAACTTCCAAGTATGGCTAATATTTCCTCCTATCACGGTATCCATTAGTAAAATCTGTCTAACTTTGCCTACAGATAAGCACTAATAACCGTATCTTCTGAACTTAAATGGTATGGCACCATTAACTGTGGAAAATTTCCCAAAAATTGGATCAAAGAAGACCAAATTTGCCCATATTAATGGGTTTTAACCAATAGAGATTACAACTACAGGTTGGCATTCATGTCTCTCTGTATAAACGGTGGGTGGTTGAACTTCAACTTGAATTGAAGCAGTCTTCAATGCTTTTTCTCTGTACACAAAGCTCAATTGAGTCACAATTTTCAACGTTATCTACAAAGTCCAAAGAAAGAGATAAATATAAGTCTAAAATAAGAACAAAAAAGGAGGAAATAAATAGGTGCATGGTCAATCTCTCTTATTTAAATTGACAGAATTCAATTTCTCCTTCTATCCCCCCTTTTTTTTACATCTAGGCTTCCCTTAAATTGGCTTTCTTTGATAGTTTTTTTTTTTTATACGCAGTTCTTCCTGGTTGTTGAGGAACAAAGGCCAGCGGAAGAAGCAATCCTTCCCTGTCTTTTGTCTCCCTGTGTTTTGCCTTCTATCTCTCTCTCTCTCTCTCTTTCTCTCTCTGCTTCTTTTCTCTGCTTTGGTAATTGTCTTGTCATATAAAAGTTATCGGCCATGGCTGAGATCTCCTTGAGTAATGGAAATCATGGAGCAGTTTTGGATATGAATGGTGAAGCCAATCATAATCCTCCTCCATCAGCTTCCAAAAGCAAAGACTCTGACATCGGTTTCTCTGTCCCTTTCATGCAGAAGGTAACTCTATATATTCTTCTTCCATGTCTTTATTCTCTTTTTTCCTTTCCAACAGTAAACTCCAAATTAAATTGTTCAAATCTTGTCTTGAAAATTTGTTGATCCCATGCATCAAATATGTCTCCTGCAAATCTTCATACCATGTGTTATTGATATTTTATGTGCTGAAAAGTGTGAATGATGATTTCTATTTTTTTTTTTTCAAATTTGCAGCTGATGGCTGAGGTGTTGGGCACATATTTCCTGATATTTGCTGGTTGTGCATCGGTGGTGGTGAATGTAAACAATCAGAAAGTGGTTTCACTTCCAGGGATTTCTATAGTTTGGGGATTGGCAGTGATGGTCTTGGTTTATTCCGTGGGTCACATCTCTGGTGCCCATTTCAACCCTGCCGTCACCATTGCTTTTGCAACCTGCCGAAGATTTCCTCTGAAACAGGTAAATACTAAATAGTAGCAGCATGGTGCCATGGTCAATATATTTTCTTTTCCAAGGAAAAAAAAAAAGATAGCAATTCCCTGTGATTGTAAAAATTGGTCAACAACAACAACAAAAACCAACTTTGAGCCAAATTTGATTACATTGGTAAGAAACTTGGGTATTGAGAATGAGTTTTCTTGTTGAGAAAGTTGAAGAAACTTTTGTTCAGGAGGGTAATTAGCTATTGCCTGAATGCAATTTCGTCCAAGGGCAATGTTTTGCAAGTGATATAGCTGGAGCTGCACAAGGTTTCAAATGGTTAATTTAATTTGCTTAATTCTTTATTTAGGTGCCTGCTTACATATCAGCTCAAGTTCTTGGATCAACTCTAGCAGCTGGTACCCTTCGTTTGTTGTTTAGCGGACCACATGATGTCTTTGCTGGAACGTCGCCGCAAGGGTCTGACTTGCAAGCTTTCGTGGTCGAGTTCATCATCACTTTCTACCTCATGTTCATTATATCTGGTGTTGCTACTGACAACAGAGCTGTAATTTCTACCTTTTCACCTCATCATTTCTTTCATATCCTTTTATTTCCTGATAAAAAAAATGGAGGAATATGGTAAGCCAAAGCCGATAGGTTTGGTGAATTAAGTAGCCAACCTCATATGCCTCTAGTATTCATCAATATTTATTTCATGGATAGGGGAGGGGATTCGAATTTCAAACCTGTTAGACTAAGCTTCTGGTTCATCCATCATCCAATATTTTATTATACCATTTATTAATTTGCGTAATATATTCCAGAGCATTTGAATTAAAATTTTGATGACAGTGACTCGGACTTTTCGAGTCTTACCTGCATTGAAGACGATATTAAACTTTTTTAAGTAACAGCAATAATGTTCTGATTCGTTTCAATTCCATTTTATTAATGTAGATCGGAGAGCTTGCAGGACTTGCCGTCGGCGCTACTGTGCTGCTTAATGTGATGTTTGCTGGGTATTTTAACTTTTTCCCCAGCCTACTTGGCTTCTACTATTACATCAATTTGTTTTTAGACTCAACGTCATGAAATATAATTGAAGTGTCCCACATTTCTGCAATATAATTACAAATTTTAAGAACAAACCCAAGGTCAAACTAGCATGTTTTGGCATTGCTGTCGTTTTTTTTTTTTTTTTTTTTTGGGACTGATGATTTAGGATACCGTTTCGACAGGCCAATTACAGGAGCATCGATGAACCCAGCAAGGAGCTTGGGACCTGCAATTGTGTCCAATCATTACAAAGGGATATGGATATACCTTACTTCACCGATTCTTGGGGCAGTCTCGGGTGCTTGGGTTTATAACATGGTTAGGTATACTGACAAGCCATTGCGGGAGATTACCAAGAGTGCTTCTTTCCTCAAGAGTTCACGTAATTGCGGTTAAACTCGCTACTAAAGACTAGCAACCTAGAGGGTCTCCTTTGCTTTTGTTTTATGTAAATGAGAACTATATGGTGTATTATTGAATTGGATCATTAACCTTACAAAAGCAAATCAAAGATGGCAATTTTAAAAGGCGTGTCCTGATCTTAAGGAGAGGATGGTTGGCTCATTTCTGCATTATTTTTGTTCCTATTCCAATTAGTAGGATACTCAAATCCAGCTTGTTTGATAGCTCAAATTGTTTGAGTTCAACATGACACTGATTGAGTTGAATTTAGTTTTCTTTTCAATCTAAACTTAAACCGTAATTCCAAGTTTTAAAAGCAGATGATTGAATTCCCAGTGCCATGACTGCTTGAATTAATGGAGATTCCTCTAGAAGGCTTTTATTGTGGGCATTTGAAACAAATAAACTGTCTTTTATCTTCTCATCCAAGGCCAATCATATTGGTTCCTTAAGTCATCAAAATTACGTGAACTAGAAAAGTAAAAACGCCAAATAACTTTCTAATCACGTGAAGAAAGAAACCTTAAAACCTTTCAAGATATATTAAAGCATGCCATCCTCAGAAGAACTAGTTGAGACGTGAGATCACATGCTTCACGAGGTGGCGCATGGCATATGGTTTCTGCAATTTGAGGAGTAATATATTGATTACTCAGTATAATTGTTCATCTGCATCGATGTAGAAAGAGTCTATGTTGATATTGTAACCCTGAAATGATAAGCTGACACGTGAACCAATTTCAAGTCATTTCTTGTTTTAGATATTCGAGATTGTAAAGAATTGAATCTTAATAACTAAAATTAAAAGTCCAAAACTCTATCAACAAATTTCTTAGGCACGTGACAGTAGCTTAATACGTAAGCAGGAGAATTCCATGTGGCTATCAGTTGAAAGATAGTTGCCTCTAGTGTTTTAAGGAGCTAAATCCAGAAACAAAAGGAAAAGAGAGATCAGCTGAAGAGCTAAAAGAGCTTGTTTTCCCCATTTGACAACTGAACTTTGTTTACACAAAATATATACAGAAAGATCTTGCTTACTACATCTAAAATTTCCCTTCCAACGTGGAAAACCGATCCTCAACGACTGTTTATTATACAGCCACTACAAGTTCATTATGGCTAATCAGGCTGCCATGGGAATACATTTGAGAGCAAGGCAAAAACTTCGTTTGCATGATTTCCTTCATCTATACAACCATTAATCAATCACAATACAAGGTACCCATCGAAATAACCATTAGTTTTAGTTACATGTACAAAAGGGTTGCAAAAATTTAAAAATAGGCGGAAAAATAAAGTTAAGCTGCCTTATCTTAAGTGATTTGTCAAGAAAACATATGGTAAATCTTTAATTGCATTATTACCTGTGCTTCAAATCTGTGCTTGTCACCTGCTCCTAGAAGACCCGTCTCTTGCCCTTGTTCTTGGAATGAGCATAGGTCTACAACAAACTAAAGTAAACAGTAACTCCGTCGTAAATGTTGTCATACTGACCCAGATAAAAATAGTTCTCTTCCAATACCATATAATTCTTTTGATAAAAGGAAGTTCAGACTCGAGGATGAGGGATGCATCATATAGTTCAGGAATACCAGCACCCGGTCTGTACTCTGCTCGTTGTTCGAGCACTACCTTTAAGCAAGCAGTAGGCACAGTTCCTTCTTTCAAACCTCTAATCTTCAGATTTAGAGTCTGCACTTCTGAAGCGTAGCCAGTGATTAGAGGAGCAACCTTGAAGAATGTCAGCAGAAGGCGGATAGGCTCACTTCTGAATTTCAACATGCATGGATGGCTTGAACTAGAAAGCGTTTCACCATTAACAGACAGGAAATCTACCCTCACCTTCAGAAAAAAAAAAAAAAAAAAAAAAAGAGTTGCAATACAATTCATTAAATATGAATTTGGTTACTAAAAGTTAAAGAGTCAAATTACTGATAAAATGAAATTCAATATGGTTACCCAGGAAGAGGCACCTTTATAAAATGGCCATATTTCCTTGTTACCAAATTTTGGTAGCCCTGTTTTTAGACTCAGGTTTCAGCCAACATATCTTCAGCCTCAATCACTATATTATGTTATTTAGTAGATATGGGGTAGAAAAGTTCAGGATAACAGGATACATAAAATATTAAGCGTTGGAGACCACAGGCAACTGGTCTAAGACTCTAAGTTCATGCTGCTTAAATACAATTGATTAATTACCAAAAGATCACCCAACTTATTCTAGAACTCTATTACGGTATCAGGCTGCCACTAGCCCAAGAGAAATGCCAGTATAAGAAGCATCAACTGAACACTCCAATTTACCCTGAATCATGAGGTTAGCGATACTATCATTTCATGCAAATATAGTGGCTACATATTTTCCCATGCTCAAGAGATTACCAACCTATGGAAATAATAACCAAGTCACTCATTGATTAAGGTCAACAGACACTCCAAACCAAAGAACAATACAAGTTATTAACTTCCTACGTCAAGTTACTTCATCTAATAAGTTTTATAATGGGGAGATTAAAAGGTGTAGAATGTCAGCATAAAACTTAACCAAACTTAAACTAGAAACAGAACCATAAAAACCCAATCAACGTTTAGATAAAAAAATGCAAAACACAGATGAACATAAATAAATAGCATGAAAATAATGGCAATTTCTACATTTCATGAATCAAACAAATACCTGGAACATCCCAAGATTTCTGTTGTACTCTGACTCTGGCAACGTCAAAGAGACAGTAACCTGCAATTTGTGATCAGACGGTATGACTCGGGAACCCACATTCTTCCTAACATCTATCTTCGGCGTACATTTCACACCACAAGCAACAGCATCACAGGATAAAATCGGAACAAATGCAACTGGACTACTCTCAGTATAATCAAAGTTCAACATTTCCTTTATCTCCAATGGTTCCTCCACCAAATATCTCATCAAAACCCCACTAATCATAAGTGAAGTAAACAATAACCCACATAAAACACAACCTACATAGGTAGCCCACAACATTCCCCACCCGAATCGAAACACGAGGTTCCATATAGATTTTTGATACTTTAACCAATCATCGATCATAGGACTAAAATACCCAAAAAACGAATTCCATAAATTTAACAACTTTGTGATTATATAAGCTCTACCATGCCTCAAAGCTTGAAAAGGATCAATAATAAACATGTACCAGCAACTTAAAACTGATAGAGGTAATGTAATGAAGCTTATTAGAAAATTTAACTGAAACCCAATTGCCTTTATCACTAAACCAGCTATAAACACTAGCAAACTCGTGGAAGAATATAGTGACTCACTGAGTTCAGCGTTCGAGTCAGCGGAGTTACAGGCTTGTTCAACCAATTCATCATTACCCGGGGTGGTGACAGTGGATTCGACGCCGCTTTTCTCTTCTAAGACGGGGGTCGAGTTAAGTCCATCTCGAGTCCACTCAGTTATCTCGAAGGTGCTTTCATTTGCCTTCAAATCGCAGAAAAGCTTGTCTCTTGGCCCTCTAGAACTGGTCTTCGAGAGGTCTTCGAGAGTGGAGGCTTCCGAAAGGGAATCTCCGGGTACCTCGGAGGAGATTCCCCGGGGAGAGAAGGCTCGTCGACGGAGTGTAGAGGCTAAGTCAGACGTGGATGGATCTGATTGATCAAAGGTAGCGCAATCGTGAAAGGGGAAATCGTCGAGTGCGTCGAAGAACTGATCCTCTTCGTTGATGCTTTGGGATTCCATTCGAAAATTGCCGACGATATAGGGCGCTAGTTCCTCTTTCACAAAATTCCAGTCTTCTAATCAAATTTCCAAATTACAGTCGATGCCTATGGGAATAGAACTCTAGAATACGTGTGAAATAGGCTTAGCAGAGGTACACACGGCCTATATTGCGGCTGGAAAGTTTTTGGGATCACGGTAGATCCGATTTGAAAATTTAAATTATTTATAAATTAATAAAAAATATTTATATTTATATATTTTTATAATTAAAATTTAATAAATTTTTTATTATTAAATATCATATTAAATTAACCTAAATAAAAAAATTATATTAAAAATTTATTTCAAATAATTCAAAATCTATCCATTAAATCTTTGAATAAATCTATTTATAAGGACGTGAATATCTATAGATTATAAATCTTAAAAATATCTTGCATTTAGATATTTTGCTTGTTAGAAGTCTTTTCCCATGTCGATATGCGTTACTCTGAAGGTGTCAACCCATCAGGATTTTCCAACTCAGCTTACCCAAAAAGGAAAATCAACATTGAACACTTCCCATATTAAAAAAAAAAATGAAATAGAGGTCAAAATCATGGGGGCGTGAGGATCTCGATTAAATTGAGCGTGCTTTGTTTGGTGAGTTTTGCATATGCACTCATGTTTTCATTTTTTTGCCCCTTCTTTCGAACTGCTATAGACATGATTAACTGATGATGATGTTGCACATGAATAAGATCAAATCTGGTGAACCATTCTTCCTTGGGATAATGAGTAGGTCCAAAGTGCAATCAGCTTGAAACCAGACTGCCCCTCCGAGCTTTAGATATGTAATGGGATAGCGTAAAGGTCCGGCTTTTCTGATTGTTCATTGAGACATTAAAAGCTGCTATGTGCTTGTGGATAGTGACTTAAACCCTAAAATATCTTTGTTTTGGCTTGGTTCGATGAAAGAAGAGAAGACCCACATCACCATCCGAGCTGCAGGAACCATTTAAAGTTTCCATACCTTCAGTAAACAAGATCAAACTTCCACATTATACTTGCATGAAGACCATGCTTGGCGTAAACCATCACAATTTAAATGTGGATGGTGCCAGAATATGCATCGTGGTGCCACCTGACACACAAAGCGGATGTTTTCAGTTTTCTGAGTTGTACCAATGGAAATCGTTACTTGGAAGAACATCAATAACTTTTATGCCAAGTGAAAAGTTAGTTTGTCTCTTATATTGGGTGCTGCCGACCCTATTGCTCTTGCTAGTCCACTTTCTGTACACGTCCGCGGATTTCTCCTATGCTGAAATTAATATGACAGATATATCAATATATGATTCTGTATTGCAAGCATGGCAATTGCAACAAAGTTGGAATTACTTGATAGAACTTTTTGATGATAAGTTAAGGTCGTAAGTCAAGAAAGAAGTGGAACTCATGGTTAAAGTAGCCTACTATGTCTGAATTGGTAAGCACGCCTGAAAGGGGAATGACTTTTCCTGACTTGATACCAGAACCAGGCACCTATACCAAAGATTTAAGGACATGAAAGATCCAGCAAAGTCGACAGAAAGAAGCTCAAAGTTCGAGTGGAAGCCAAACCCAAAATTCTACAAGTGTTCATATCTTTTACTCTTCAATTAAATCGACCCTGATTCAAGATTTTGTTGATATTAGTAGCAAGCATTGCTTCCAGCATACTGGTTGGACGAATTTTACTCGCTAAGAGGTATCTGGATCTTCAGGTCTGTACCTGAGGCTGGAGCCATCTTAATTTTAGTTGGCTGTCATAGAAACCAGTCCTAACTTCAGTCTTTGAGTCCTGATGCCAAGGCATTGAATATTTGAGATAAATTCGTTGTTTCAGTTTTCAAGACTTCCGACTCCAGACAATAATCACTTCAGTCGAAAACATAAAGATTTAACATGCTTCGAGTCTTATAGACTTTGTTATAGCCATTTAGCATTCAATATGGCGCAAAACAATCATCACTCCAAAACCCACACCGATGGTGGGTCAACTCTAAGTCATACAAATAATATAATATACGATAGACTACTGTGTTAAAAAAACCTATGCATTTGTCGTATCTGTCTTTAAAATTTTTATTAATTTAAACATTAAAAGCAGATTTTTTAACTGTACAAACTGATCTATCTCTTTTCAACTTTTGCATCAACAGACTTATTTTTCTGAATTTCTTTTTCTTAGACACTTGACCAGCATGGATCTTCTAGCAGCTTAGTGACTTAAATTCATGGATCTAATCCAATTGTTGGAGCATAGATAAGGTAAGACGTTAAACTCGTCGGGTATCTTACCGTCAATTACTTTCAATATATTCATCATTTAAGATCTATTTATATAAAATAATAATTTAAAAATTAAAAATTAAATTTATAGATGAAAAATAAAATTATATTAATAAAAAATAGACAAGGAACAAAAAAAACTTCTTTGTGCTCTAAACTTAAGTCTAAATTTGCTTAACCTAGAAGCCATTTCAGCAGTGCTCGCTTTTAATAGCATTGATTGTCGACGTTAAGATTAAGAGCAATCGCCAATTTCCATGGTAGGTAAACATGCATTGAAAGGGGGAGTTTCAAAAAAATAAAAAGCTGAAACTATCTTTTCGGTTGTAAGACCATAGGAGAGCTGACCAATACTGCTTTCTAAAGCCATTAATATAATAATATTGTTGAAACAATAGAATTCCACGGAAAAATTTTTGGTCAACGTTTTAGAAAAATGCAACAGCACATGGTGTAAAGACTTTGCCCGTATTGTCGCTATAGGAAAAATATCAACAACTGGAAGCTAGTTTGGAGAGTCCAACAATAATTGATTAGCTTTTTTATTTTTCTTTAAACAATTGATAAGGTTTTGTCGGCCAGTCAAATAAAGCCGTCAAAAATTTGGACAGGGTCGTGATCCATATGATAATAAAAACGAGTGGTTTTTACGAACCTTTCTTTCAGGGTCCTAAAATTATATCTTTATTGTTAGATGCAGAGAAATGGTGAGAGAGACAAAGAGATACCACAGAAAAGCTTAAAAGTCAACAGACGCAAGTGAACATATAGGTGAAAAACAAAAATGGGAACTTTTGGTTGCTTTTTAATGAATGTTTTCCCCCTTACGATTCTTGCACTGGTTCTGATGGTGTGCATGAGAGCAAGCGGTGTTGAAGCTCAAGTAGAGCCGACTCATCGTCCAGATTCCGAAAGTAAGTAATTAAGTTCACCTGTGGGGATTTGATTTACTGACATTTTGAATTTCAACTCTGAAAATCTCGTTTGAAAGCAAATGACATGATGTTAAAATTTCAACCTTTAGATTTTTGATCATGTCCAAAATATTATCTTTGGCAACTTGCCCTTCTCAAACAACAAGAAGATAAAGGGTACGAAAATGTTTGAAACGAATTTATTCTATTTCTTTTGTAACATTTTAATCTAATATCAGAAATTTTTAAAGATTTGTCATGATTTATATGTTTAGACTTGAGCTTATACTTGTGAAGTATTTTTTGAAAATAAAATCATAAGATCCAATAGACTAAAGCGGATAATATATCGTAAGTTGGTACGGGTTTCTACAAAAGATATCAGAGCGCAATCACTAGTCGACGAGAATCTAC
>JBBYHO010000002.1:16100154-16114265 GCA_038382025.1 Adansonia gregorii
ATATATTAATCTTAATCTTCGAATTCGTCGATTGCAAGAGTTGGTGCTGAACCTGGCTGCGTTTCAAACTAAAAAAATGTTTTAAAAGCCTAAAATCGAAGAGATGATGGATTTATTAAGAAGCAAAAAAGGGCAATGCATGAACAGATCATGCATAAAGTCAATAGTGTATTGAAAGGCCAAATGTATGCAAAGAAACAAATTAAGGACCAAAAATTTTGTCCGACCATCATTGAATTGAAACGTACAGTTCATTTTCCCATGGTAAATGGTTCTACAAATTAATGCCTAGCTAGCTAGCTAGCTTAGGTGGATATGGCGGAGTGACAACTCCTCCAGAATGATTGTCGCCATTGCCGTTTTTCCCAAATGGCTATAGCCAATGTAAAGTCCAAATCAATTCCCATGGAAGAGGAGGTTGAATGCTGTTAAAAAAAAAGGGGATAAATAGATTAATGTAATTTTATTTTTATGAAATTTACAAGTACAAAGAAATTACAACTATAATCGGGTATTATATATATATAAAATAAACAAACCGATATATAACTAAATATATGCAACATAATATTGAATCAAATTAACTTACAATAAAACTTGAATTTGGAAACTCCGAATTTTAAGATATCCTCTTTAAACCAAGGTTTCATTTGCGATTAATTCCTAATATATACATAGATTCTCAGTCTCACGCATATAAACAATTCACTATATAAATTTATGCTCTCAAAGCATACAAGCCAGAGACCTTTTTTTTTTTTTCTTGTTCATAATTCTTATAATTAACATGAGGAGGAAGAAGGGTCTCGCACTCCCACTTACATGTTCCATGGTTAACTTGATGATACCTCAGTGGATAAAAGATGAAAAGAAGGAAAGGAAGAAGAGAGAAAATTTTGCAGCTAAGCGATAGAAATTGACAGAGTGCAGTAGCAATTTCCCCCCAAAAAAATCGATACTTTAAAATTATGTTGAAAGCAATTGAATTTCAAATTATATAAAAATATGATTAGCTCACTAATTCGACTCTACTTAAAATAAGGAATAACTTTTTTTATATTACTAATTTACTTGTAACCCCTAAACTTTATTTAATTAATTCATCTGAAAAAACTTTACGTGTTTAAGCTCTTTCGAACTTGCAACCTTTAGAATTCTATTGACTTATCATGCTAACTACTAAAATAAGGAATGACTTTATTCATGCTTTAAGGTAAGAATTACTGTTATTTGTAAGTTCTGCTTTACAAATATTTTAAATCAAGGTAATAAATAGGATTGAGTGTGAGCATTAGATGAAACTAATTTTCGTGCATTTTCTATTCATTGAGATTTAAGGAAGACCGAGAAGGAATGATTACGTTAAATGTTTGGACTGCAATCACTTTTGACTTCAAATTTAAGTAGTTTTTTGTAGCGGGAAGGAAGTGCCCATGATTTTCGTACTTCAAACGATGAATTTTTCCAAGTCAAGAGGATGTAGAATTCCGTAGGGTTAGCTAGTGAAATCAGATTAGTAATTTACATTATTTTGATAACTAATATATTTAACAAATAGAATATTTTGCAATCTTCTTTTTTATAGTCTATAAATGGTTAATTTGCAATATAGGCATTCGTATGCCTGGAAAAAATGTAGAATTTTGCTACAGGGCTTTTGGATGTCGAAGATAGGGTATTCGCAAGTTGCAAACCGTTTCTATATGGACTTCACTTGCAGTATGGGCATTTGGATGCCAAGCTTTGAGCATTTGGATGTCAGGGTATGTTTTACTTATAGGTAATTTTCTTCATACGCGCTTGAATGTCATGTCTTGTGAATATTCTTGGTAGGCATTCAAATGCTATGCCTACAAACTTGAAGCGATGAAGAAAACTATTTTTCTTAAGATAATCAAAATAATAATAATAAAAAAAATTATTGTCATCCAAACAACAAAAAACAAAGAATTTTTTTTTTTGAAGAAATGTCTTCAATGAAAGAAAATTTTCTTTACGAAGACAATTTCAAGTTAAACAAACGGACATTAGCCTAACGTCTCATTCACCACCATTAATAGTCGCTTTCAAAAGGTCGCTCTCTCTCTCTCTCTCTCTCTCTCTCTCTCTCTCTCTCTCTCTCTCTCTAATGCTATGCCATGCTTTCATCCACATGAAAAGAAAAATATATATATATTTTTGGAAAAAGCTTAATGGTTAATGGAGTCTGAACCATACAAGTGATGATTCCCAACTTTAACCTTTCTTTTATTCCTTTAGCTTTAATATAATTCACCACTTGGAAGAAGAACAAAAGATCAAAGCCAAATAGTACTAAAAAATGATATATATATATATATATATGTAGTAGTATTAAAAACGGCAGATTAATTAGCTAGTTATGTAAATGATGATAAACAGAAGGGGTTTGGTTGTTTTACTTTTATAAATAGAAACCTCTCAACCCTTCCTTCTTCCATTTCCTGCATCTCTTCTGATCAGAGTTGTAGCAAAAAGAAAAGAACAGAGAAAAAAAAAAACTCAAAACCCTTCATTTTTTGTCCTTAATTATCATCCTTGCCCTTTTGTTTTCTTTCCTTTCAAGGTTAGTCAGCTGTAGACTGAAACATAATCCTTTTAATCGGTTTCACTGCTTCACTTATTTTGGGTTTCAATCAATCTTTTTCACTTACTTGATCATCACCATATATATGAGCCTACAAGAAGTAGAAAAAAAGAAATAACTTGAATTATATACGTATTGTTCAAAGAATATTTATGCTTCTTCTCCTGTGAACTTAACAGTGTTTCTAAAAGGAAGATATATAGTAAAAGATACTATTACCCGTTAGTATTTTTTCACACATCATTCTTTTTGTTCATCATGGATTTTTTTTTTCCTTTTTTCTTAGTTAGAAATCATGGTGTACCCCAATGAACCCCGTATGAACTCTCCCCAGAAGAAAATGGGAAGGGGAAAGATCGAGATCAAGCGGATCGAAAACACAACGAATCGTCAAGTTACCTTCTGCAAGAGGCGCAATGGTTTGCTGAAAAAGGCCTATGAGTTATCAGTTCTTTGCGATGCTGAGGTTGCTCTGATTGTCTTCTCTAGCCGTGGTCGCCTCTATGAGTATGCTAATCATAGGTATATATATTTATTCCCCCTTTGGTCTTAATTTCTCAAGCTTATCATATCCCCTTTGTTGTTGTTTCCTTTAAACAAAAACCCCATGAGTTTTTATAGTCTTCGTCAATAAATCTCTCTCTCTCTCTCTCTCTCTCTCTCTCTCTCTCTCACTCTTTTTTACTTTTTTCCAAATTGGTGAAGATCTTGGCTTTACAATAGATCTTTGAGATGATTCATTAAGTAAAAGAGCAAGATTATTAATATTATTGTTTATTTTTATATATTTTGGTGTAAAGCTTAGATTGAGTTCTCTTAAACTAAGATTCACTTGTCTTTCTTTCTTCTATTTTGTCTTTTTTACTTGCATAAGCTTTTGGGCTTTTTATTATATTTTTGTTTTTGTTTTTGTTTTTTTTTTTTTTCTGTTTATGATCTTTTCTTGAGTTCCTACTTCGGTGGATACGTAGATCCGGTGCAATAGATAGAAACAGACACCATTATGTTTTTCTCCAAGTAACTAACAAATTAGAAGGATAAGGTCTTTTGTGGCATCTTGTAAGCCTGCAGCCCTTTGAGTGAGAGATTCAGCCTTCTTTTCCCCACCATTGCTGTTGCCTTTCCCTTCCTTTTTTTTTTTTTCCCCTTTCCAAACTATTTTCATCTCTTTCACTTGGCTCAGCCCATCTCGGCCATGGGACTAAAGGGCCTAGAAGAAATCTGTCATGTTTCCATTAGCTGAAATCCACCCAGGCTCTCTTTGACAAATATATCCTTAATGGGATGTCAGTTACACATCAAGATAGTAAAAGTAGTTTGCAAAAAGAAACTGGAATGAAAAACAGCGAAGGAATTTGTCTAAATTAAGAACCCCAATCAAAGAAATGATATTAGGGTTCCAAAGACAAAAACCCAGATTGGTTTTTGCTTTTTTTTTTTTCCCCTTTTTTTCCTTTGGAAATATGTTAAAATTCCTTTTTCCAACCAAATCAAGCCGCAATTCAGTCACACCTAAACTAAGGTTCTTCTTACACGGAATTTCCCTAAAATCCCACTTTGCACCACGTGAATGCACCTTCTTCACAGTCAAACATAACCATATTAGGGTTTTTATTTTTTTATTATTATTAACCACATGTAAGGCTAACATACTCTACCCTCAAGCCTTTTAATTGGTAACCCTTAAATCAAGTAAAGTTATCTCTCTTTCTGCAACCAATCGCAACTCACCAAAATTTTTACAGAGTTTGAGGAATGTTTTTCTTTCATTTTTAAGGGTTTTGATGACCCCATGACTAAGATTATGGTGGTATTTTGTCTTAGTTACAGAATCTTTTGGTCTCGTCACACGATTTTTTCAATTTCTTGATTGCTGACAAACGGGTTTTACGACATGATTCCAAAACTGAGTTGCTCTCTTTTATTTTTTTTCAATTATTGCAACCCCATTGAAACATTATATAAAACACCAACAGCTTCTTTTTTTTTTTCCTTTCTTTCTTTCTTTCTTTCTTCTTAGATCTCTGTTTCTTACTTCTTAAAATTCTTTTACAAAAGCCTTTGTTTGAAGAAAGAGAGAGGATCGAGCCAATGAAAATATAGCTCAAAACTGCTGGAAGGGTCATCATTTATAATTTGACTGACTGTTGGCATTTGCTTTGCGGTTTGAATTTGTTAAAGATCTTTGCTTAGATATATTCGTGCAAGTTTTGAGAGGCGAGAGAGAGAGAGAACTTGAAAGAAAAAGAAAAAAAAAAAGCAAAGTGAGTTCCGAGAGACAACGTACGATAAGTGCGAGCCAATGGGAGAGAGAGTTCTGAGGTGCTTCTGCTGTGAAAATGTAACTGTGGCTGCTGCTGAGATGGACGGCTCTGATGTACTCAGAGTTTTCAGATAGTGACAGAAGCTGATAAAATCAGTATTCTTTTCATATTTTATTATTAAAATATGAATCTTTTTGGCTTATGCAGATTTTTACACCATTTCGTTTCTAAACGAGGTGGTTAATAACTAGAATAACGTACGACCGAAAAGTATTATCCTTTGTGTAATGGTTTTTTGACACCTAGCACAAGTTTTGAGTGTAGAAAACTCTAAGCCAATCATACTGCTAGAACATTGCCAGCATGACCGAGATAGCCAATCACTGGCTCGACGATATTAAGGTATCAGAGGAAATTTATTAATTGAAGGTGGACGAGGTGACCAGGGTCTTGTCAACCAAATAAGATCAACAAACAATTTTTGAAACTCAAATCAACGCATCTCTGCGAACTTTGGCTTTCATGGTTTCGTATTAGATGCAGTTAACTGAGAAAGTTGGTTGATTTGACAGTTTTGCTTGATAATTACCCTACCTACCATTAGGGATGATGATGATCATGTTCCAATCACGACCGACATTGTTATTTGCTTAACTATGAACTTGGTTGAGAATATATATATGTTCTAACTTTCTTCTTTCGTCAAATTCCTTGCCCTTATTTTTTTTTTTTTTAATTCTGTTATACGCTTCCTTCAGTTTTCTGCAAGGTAAAAAATTCTACGTGATTCTATTAATTTTGGTTATATATAAAGAAATATAAAGAATGTTAAGTTGATTGCAAAAACTGCATAGACTTTTTAATAGTATGTGTATAAAATATTACAATCTTAAAGTAAATCATAATTTAAAAATAACAAATAAAATTAAATTTTGAATTTTAAATTTTAAATTTTAAATTACATTTTTAATTATGTGGACTAATTGCACTAAACTATAAACTCAAAAGCGGTGGTTTCTTCTTTGTTTAAAGAATTTGCAATTTTTATTGTAAATTCTACTCATATAGTGTAACTAAATTTGGCCAAAAAAATTATCTAGCATGAAGCTTTTTTTCCCCCTCCAAAAGACTTATTCAATATAAATGGACCCTAAGAACATAATGCTTAGACAGAGTCATCACCTCAGTTAAGTTTGAATTAATTATAATGATGCAGCTACAGATTGGTAAAGTTGGTTTTATACGAGCATTTCATGAATATGCTTTATAGATCTTCTGGTCTTAGGTCAGTAAGATAATTTCGCTGGAATTAGCCAGGTTTAAAATGCAGCAGAACTTTTATAATTCCATCTCTTTTTTCTTTCCTGTTATGGCATCAGTATTAGGGTATTGAATACTAATGTAAATTTTAACAGGATAATGACTTTTTATCCATGAAAACCCTTCACACTTCACATTTATTTTAGGTAGCAACTCTCTTTGTGCTTCATGGGATATACTAAGACTGTGTTTTTTATATATGTAGTTGTGAAAGCTTTCACACATTCTTAACTTCTTAACTAATTGATTAAAACGTAGTAAAAGTAATCATTTATATATACAGATATTCATTCAAAGCATGAACTACTATATTATTTGCCCTGATTTGATTGTAGATTTAATTAATTTTTTCTAAAATAAGAAAACGTTTGCAGTGTTAAAGCAACAATCGAGAGGTACAAAAAGGCTTCTTCTGATTCCTCCAATACTGGGTCAGTTTCTGAAGCTAATGCTCAGGTATAAAGTCAATTAAGAGTAACCCTCTTTTATTTGTCTTGTTTTCTCCCTAAGATTCACATTTTTAACACTCCCATAGCCCCTTAGAATGTCTTATTATTTATAGTCTAGTTATCCCTATAAGAGCATCAATCATATTCATAAAATCATGACTTAGCCAAATAAATAAATAAATAATCGACACCTCAATGAATGAGTGATGCAGTATAGATAGGAGAAATTTGACCGACTTTCTTATTGTCACTAATAAAAACAGTTTTGTTTATAATCACAAGTCCTCCACACCCTTGAGTTCTTTATTTTCACTTGTTTATGTTCAGACATAATTGTGCTTCAAAACTGATTAAGTTGGTCTAAAGTTTCTTCTCAAATGCAATTTATGAAAATTGGAAATCTGTGTTCTTTTCTTTTTTAGTCTATCTATTCAGTACTTTTTTCCAAGGAAATTGAGAATTTGAGTTTAGTTCTAATTAAACATTGACGCAAGTTAATTAAGAAGAAAAAGAAAAACCCCTTTACAGTGTTAAGCTCTGAAGCTATAGATGGATTAATTATCACAAGTTGCCTCCTTTTTCTTCTCATTTGATCTTTAACTTAAATGGTTTGGTCTTAATTAAAGTTTTAATCTAATCTTCTTCGGGCTGAAAAGAAAATAAAAATTGTAAAGAAAGAGCGGATTTTCCTTACCTTATATGACCAAAAGCCTATCCTCATATGATAGATCTCATATACATATAATACATACTCAAGCGGTAGATTATACATTCAATTTCTAGTTATTGATGACATGAGTTTAACTAATGCCATTCGGATGTAACTCTCAGTTCTACCAGCAAGAAGCTGACAAACTACGCAATCAAATTCGGAATTTGCAGAATACAAACAGGTTATTATTTTCCTATGATCTTCGTTCAGTTCTATCATGTATGACTTTATTTTGGAATCCTTTTTTTCTTTTAACAATGATATACGTTTCCAGGCATATGCTGGGCGAGTCCCTCGGGGGATTGCCTATGAAGGAGCTTAGGGGCTTGGAGACTCGTTTGGAAAAAGGAATTACTAGAATCCGTTCCAAAAAGGTCTATCTTCTGTTAAAATGACTGATGCAAAATGTGATATATTTAATTTTTTGGAGATCAAGGATTGCCACTGACGAATTTTCCCTTTTCATTTAATTCTCTTCGTCTAAATTCTACCAGAATGAGCTGTTGTTTGCAGAAATTGAGTGTATGCAGAAGAGGGTAAGAGTTTTTTTCAGCCTGCTCTTCATATCACATTTAATTTAAAAAAACCGATTAATTGCCTGAGTGTGGTAAAACAATAATTTGGCCAAGTTAATTAACTTTGGTCATCATTTATAGAGTCTGAATGGTATCAGTGTAGACAGATGATGTGTCAGAAATGTCTGTGATTGTGATTAGAACAAAGCCTGAAAGACGAGGCTATAGCTTCCAATGGTGGAGAAACTCAATAGTTTAAACATGGAATTTTCAAGCTTCATCTAGTAAATTACTAATAGAAATGCATTATTATATATTATAGCAATCTAATTCAAACCAAGACTTGGCATTCCAACTGTAGGCAACACTATATTTAATCCCTCCAAAGATAAAACTGTAAGAACCTTTGTAAATACACAATCCTTGGTCTGGCAAAAGAAGGCAATATTGATATAAAACCATTTCAAATGGCTCCTCTGACAACGGTTTTTCTTTTTTCTTTTGTGTGTGTGTGTGTATGTGTGTTTATAAATGTGTTCATTGCAGGAAATTGACTTGCATAACAATAACCAACTTCTTCGAGCCAAGGTCTGATGTCTCTTCTTTCTTACTATATCTCTGCATTAAGCAATCATGGAAGTAGTGTTGACCTGAGGACCTCATTACTGTATGCTGCAGATAGCTGAGAATGAAAGGAAGCAGCAGAACATGAATTTGATGCCAGGAGGTTCTAACTTTGAGGTCATGCATTCCCAACCATTTGACTCTCGGAGCTTCTTTCAGGTCAATGCGTTACAGCCCGCCAATTATTATCCCCAGCAGGAGCAGATGGCCCTTCAGTTAGTGTAAGAAGTAAGAATCTTTCACATAATTTTCTTGGGTTATGCTTATCAAAACTTAAGTATATATCAGCAAGGCACCATTAACAACTTGTTTCTATGCCTTTGCAGCTAATATCCTGGCGGATCGTACCTGGTAAAATTTCTGCAGTTTCTGTTTTAGTGGAGAACAATTATCTTAGTATTCTGTCAGATGAAAAGTAGCAGTATCCTGAAAATGCCATAAGGCAGGAATCAACTTCCCTTAAATGGAGGACTTTAGAACTCTTCTGCCATGTTTAATTTATATGGAGTGTGTAAGACTGATAAGTTTGTCAGACAACAAGTCCTTCCATAGGAGTCATGACATTTCTCGTCCTATTTTCTCGTATATGCATGCAGGTATTGATTATCCACGGTTGTTTTACTAATGTCTTTTTCTTTGTCTCTCAGAACTTAAGAGTTGAATTTAAAGGTTAGGAACAGCCATAAAGACAACAAATGCGTCCCTTAACTAAACACCATTAGCATGAACTGCAGCTTTTAACTAACTTACAGATGTATCCCTTAACTAAACACCTGAACTGCAGCATTTAATTAACTTTTGGTAACTTAGGTTTATCCAAGAACTAATTAAAAGCTTTTTAAGATCTCCATTTAGCATATGAGAGCTTACGTAACTTCGTACTACGACTAGAGGTTAATGTAAAAGGAAAAAAAAAATGGGTCTTTAACTTTCGATATGGAGACAACTTAGAATATTTGAGTTCAGATCTGCATCATTATATTGTCTAACAATTTCCTGAAAATTACTACTTAATTATGCAATTCTAAGTCAAACTGAACCAATAAGGAGTAAATGAATAGCAATTCATTTAATATTTACAGCAATCAAAATTTCAAGTGAAACAGCTGAGCACCCTGGGTCCTTTAGTTTTTTAAATCTCTAACAATATAATTTATACTGCCAACGAAAAACAAAGTACTTCTTCGGTCGTCCTTAGGAGCAGTAAAGGGTGGAATGGCACTCTTAAAACCCAAATATTGACCTGTAATTTGAGGAATAATGTCCTATTAACATGACATCTGTACATCATAAATCCCTGGCACGCGGCTAAGCTAATATTAATTTTATATAAAAGAAAACAGCAAAAAAAAACTGTAAAAAAAATACTTCTGGAGGTAAAATCATGAATGATGATCACGTGAAAGGGGAAAAAAGATTACACACTGATAAATTTGGTCTTTGTATTATGTAAACTGTGTTATTTTGATCTCTATTCATTTATTTGGGTCAATTTGACCCTCATCTTTTTCTTTTTTATTTTTTTTATCAACTTAGTTCAAATTTAACGGATTTCGTTTGAATTATGACATATATCAAACGTTCATATATGCCATGCTACAAATGATGTAGTAGTTTTTGGTTCGAAAAAATAATTATTTGTTTAAAAAACTAACAAGATTGAGTTTAGATCTGTTTAAAGTTAAGTAGTTCTTTCGGTTTAAGTCAAGTCTGGCTTATATATAGCATTTTATAGTTCTGTTTGATCTAAATCATTGTTTATTAAAATAAATAATAATTTTACATTTAATTTTAATTATAAAAATATATAAACATTGATATTAAAAAAAATTAATATCTTATTTTTTTAAACAATGATTTTGGATCATAGACTAGGTTAGACCAAACTTCAGCCTGAACTTAAATTTTAAAATTTTTTTGAACTACGACCCGACTTAATCAATAAACAAATTTAATTTAGATTGATTCATACTACATTTAAAAAGAATTTTTTTTCCTTTTCACTATTGCCAATAGGGTAATCTGATATGTTAATGTAATAATAAAGTAAATTTCAGGTGAATTTAATTAAAATAGAACCAATAAATGTGATAAAAATCCCTACATATGAACTATTATTTTTAAATTAGAAGTTCTTAATATGTACCATGTTAGCTGGAGTTTTTTTTTTTTTTTTTAACCTGCTGGTAGTTCGCAGACTGTCCAAATAAAACAAACCAAGACATTAAAGATTGTCCGGGGGATGACGAACTGGCACCACACCGGCCTATGCCAACTAAGTTTCTCTAGCTTGTGACTTTTAAGATTTTCCACACCTCGACAGTCTTTTATTTAATGAACATTAATTAGGACACGTTTATATTTGGTGAGCATTAATTAAAATCCGACAGGATTAAAAGCAACATAAAAATGGGAAAAAAAAAGTAGTGCTGCAATTTATTGTCTTCAGAGTCTCGTATTTTCAATTTCCATTTGATTCCCGGTTACTCACATCAGGTGCTTTAAATCCAAAAGCCATTAACATTATAACTGATTATGATACAAATTACAAACCAAAACTTTTACATTAATTACTTTCTTAAAGATACACTCAGAACAACAATGGAGTTTGTAGACCCTGATATTTGAAACACTACAAACAGACTGATATATGGTGATACTAACTTTTATCAAAGACTATAATATAATAATGCCACTTCGCTTAGAACAATGACACTCATGATTTTAACATGATGCAGAACTACAAAAACTGTGAATTATATGAATGAATTATTTATTTATAAATTCCCATCAAAACCTGATCGATCGGATCTCCATCTTCAGAGCTGCGCAAGACGGCGGATATCGATGGGGTAAGCATCTGACGGAGACTGAGCGCTGTATGATCTCCTCCCAATGATCACATTGGCAGCCTCACTTGGATGAAAAGCATCCCAAAACATATACTCATCCCTATTCTGGCACGGAGTCTGGTAAGGCAAGCAAGTAATTTGGCCATTGTTCCTCCCCACCCCACAACACCCGGCATTTGTTACCTTGAAACCTGAAATTTTTAACAAAGGTATATCAAATCATTAAGTTCGTACATTATTGTTATTCCCTTATTAATCCGTGTCAATAGGTACTGATCAACATTTTTAGCATAATATATATAATAATTTACCGTAAGCTGCAGGATTGCTTGTGATGTCTTGGAAAATTCCATAAGCATTAATGTAGATGAATTTTGCATCAGAATTGGCGTTATTGAATTGATCAACAAGACCTTTAAGCTTATTGTTGAAAAGCCGGTTGGCAGCATTGATTCTTTCCACGCAAGTTCGACCATCTCCGCTGTTTTGAGCCAATTCATTTGGACTGCAGCCGATCTGACCCAACCCAATCAACACAAACTTCCTTGCCCCGTAGTTGTACAAGGCCTGGACCATTTATCCAAAGCATTTTATTATAATCATCTAAGCAGATCAGTAGGGAAAAATGGGATATAGATGTATATGCTATATCTGTATGTAAAGATCAATGGAAATGTTGCTAACCTGGAGCTGCTGAGTGTAATCTTTAATAAGAAGATCAGCATATTCGTCGGGGCTATACTGGCTGCTGGTTGAGTAATAAAGAGGCATGAAATAGTTGTTAAGGTAATCGTTGCTTCCCAATCCAATTGAGTAAATACACTTGCTTAAATGATTTGCTGCTGAGTCTTCATCTCCTAGCAAGTTTACCACTTGTGAAACTGTTTGTTGGTAATTTTTAACTTGGCCGCTAAAACTGATCCTATCTCCCTAGTAAAAAGTTGCAGGTTAAAAAAATTAAATCTTAGTTTGGATAATGATCATCATGCAATGATCAAAGAAACCATTAATTCAATACTGTACTAATTAACTGATTTATTACCAGTTGCTGTCCGGTTTCTTCTCTGATTCCAGCAGCCGCGGATGCATAATTAACTCCTCCAAGTATTTGTCTACCACTTGCAGTTGAGTAAGGAGGAATGTAATCGTCAAAGCCCAAAAGTTCAGCTGCAGATAGAATAATAATGTCAAAATGACAAATACCAAAGAGCCCACATCCTGCAGATCTGCTAGATAAGTGGTTGCATGAAGCATACCGAGGTTCGAAATTCACTTTTATGTCCTTATATGGAAAATCATACAATTTAGGTTTTTTTGGCTGAAGAATTTGATGGGACTTCGGGTTCCATGTTGATGATTAAATTATAGAACCCAGAGAATCAAGGGGAACTGATATCACAACATGGGCCGCTACTGTACACAACTGCTTTCAGTTTGAAGTTTCAAAAATAAACACAACATAGTACAGACTCTATGGATTGTTATCTCATCGGCCTATTCAATCTGTTGCTTTCAAAGAGACAGTAACTGATGAAAGAAAAAGAAAGTTAGAAGCTCACCTATGACATCGACCGTAGTTCTACCATTAGAAAACCTGCCGGTCGGTCCATTAGAGAAGTCAATCCCATAAGGCAAGTAATCAGCTCTAGCCAATGATGACAGTTGATTATTATTCCCATTATCCACCAATGAATCTCCAAAAATAAAGTAACAAGGAACTTGGGGTTCTCCTTTAACCCCAAGCAACAAACTCAAACTCAAACTCAAAACCAACACCAACACTAACCATTTCTCCATGTTTACGTCTCAGATTGCAAGAATAAAATTAAAAAGCTATCAAGAAAAAGAAAGAAATGACCAAAAGAACGATGAAAACGAGTGTGAGATTCAGCCTATGTGAATAATGGCGTCGGGTGAGCAATATAAATGCTAACAGATAAGAATATATATATATAGACACTAGCTAGAGAGAAGAAGAAGGAAAGAGCAGATTATTCAATCATCAACAGACAAAGGCAAGTGACATTGTTTTCAGCTTTTACAGGTGAAGAAGTAGGTTAGACGCATTAATTTCACGCGGAAATAACGTGGAGAGTCTCTACTCTGATGTAGAATTTAAATAGAGATCATAATGTAACATAATTATCGATATTATAAAAATAATAAATATTATCATAATTAATTATAAAAAATATAAATAATAAATAATAAAATTAAAAAATATCGACAATATGTATGCTGGCCATGCATCCCTCTCTGTCTCAGCTCTAAATTTCTGTAAAGGATTTAGATTTTACTCAAAACAAAATAGCCGGCCTGCATTGCTATAGATTGGTCTGCTTCCATCACAAAATCATCAAAAGTTCACACTGGTGAGAAAGAGAAAAATGAATAACATAGGTTTAACTTTTAAGAAAGGATTTTCATTTTTTTTTTCTTTTTTCCAGGATCCATTTGATTCCAAACTGTCCCTTGGTTCGGTGAATGGCGATATTTTTTCCTTTTGGATGCTAGATGCAGCACGATGAGCCTAATTTTCTTCATTAAACTTTTTACTCCCAGCGAAAAATAATTCAGGGATTCCTAAAGTACTTCCACTTATTAATTTTTAATTTAATATAATAAATTATTTTTATTATACAATTAACTAGTATATATAATTAATATGAGTTCATTGAAAATAAGCAATTATATACATGAATGATGATCTTGACACACAGGACAATGTAGGCGTTATGAAATGAACATATATGCATATATATATATATAT
>JBBYHO010000002.1:16124256-16142799 GCA_038382025.1 Adansonia gregorii
TTGATAAAACCTAATGATTAAATATTTTCTAGCAAGAAATTAAGTGTTCTTTTGCTTTAGAGTCTTTTTTTTGGGGGGGGGTTTCCTAAAGCCCTTGTTTAATTTCTTTTTGTATCTTTTTATTTATTTTTGATGATTTTCATTGGATTAGCTTAGCACTCCTAGCCCTAGATGGGATTTTAATGACACTTGTTAATTTCTCTGTGAAATTTAAGAAATAAATCTCATTTTCAAACAAAAAAATGTACATGTTTTAGGGGGATTGCAATTAGTTTAGAAATATTATAACATGCTTTTATATTATAAAACTATAAATATAAAAAAAAATTATAATTATAATCAAGCTTGCATATGTAATATATAATTAGATAAATTCAATATAAATAAAATTTTAAAATGTTCAGTTACGTTATGTATATATGGTCTTGATTAAAGTTTATTTTATTACTATTTTAAAAAAGAATTTTGCATAATTTTATTAAATTGAGGAAATTATTAATTGCACCCTTTTTTTTAAGTATTGCTTTTAACAATACCATTAAATATTAATTAATATTTTTCAATTTTAAAAATTTGCTCCTTGCCTCTAAGAGAAAATCTCATTTCAATTATTAAGATGAGA
The DNA here is from genome assembly GCA_038382025.1 of Adansonia gregorii. Taxonomy (NCBI): domain Eukaryota; kingdom Viridiplantae; phylum Streptophyta; class Magnoliopsida; order Malvales; family Malvaceae; genus Adansonia; species Adansonia gregorii. Next base: position 16,124,879 of record JBBYHO010000002.1, read on the forward strand.
AGGCCCAATGAAAGCCTTTTTCATTTCGAGTAACATTTTCCCTTTTCTTGAAATCCATGTGATTTTATTTTGCTTACTAACAAAACTTTCAACAATATTTAAGTCTTATCTTATCCCTTTAGAAGACTATTGCGTCCCCTTTCCGAACACCCAATTATTAGTACTTTTGTCAATAATAACAAAAATAATTAAAAATACCCTTAAGAGTCTTACAAAAATATAATATAATAAAAAATAATTTTAATATTTTAAATATAATTAAAAATAAAATATATTATTATAATATAAATAAATACATTAATTACGAAGTACGTTTAATAATAATAATATTATTATTATTATTTTAAGAGTAATTACCTACACGAAAACAACGGCTGACAACGTGGCAGGGAATAATGAGATTCCCCAACCCCCTTCGTGTTCTTTTGCGCCGCAGTTGACGTCATTCACTACGTGTCGATATCTGACTGGCCTGTCTTATTCGAAATCATCCTGAGGGAGATAGATAAGGTGGACCTCACCCGCATAGGACCACCTCTCTCTCTCTCTCTCTCTCTCTCTGTCTCTCTCTCTTCCCCCGTGTTTGTCTTATGCGGCGCATGAGCCGTGGGATATGCCGAGCTGGTGGATTTCTAGCTTTAAACAGACGCCTTTCACCCCAATCATTTGTGTGAAAAATGTAAATTGTTCCTTACAGCATTTTTTGGCTCGGTTCAGCCAAGCTACTTCCCATTTGACTCGGCTTCTTCAGCTAGATTTTTAATTAAAGTTTTGCTAAAGAGTATTTTGGGACGCTTTTAAGATAATTAATATATTATTTATAATAATTAATAGTTTTTATTTATAAATTTTTATTTATTAGATAAAAGATATTATCAACTACATACAAATCTTTTTTCTTGGGAAGATCAAATACTTATATTCTAAAGTTCAAATTCAATTTTCATAGTCAAAATTTTCTTTAGCAAGGAATTTATAATAAATTAATATAAGTTCTCATTGAGGCTCACCATGCGTCGGAACCCCTCTAATGAAATGTATGTGTCGTTATGAATAAAATATACAAAAATATATATATCTCAAATAATTCTACGTGATTAACCATAAACAAATATTATTTGAATATAAACATTTTATATAAAAAAATTAGTTTATCAAAAACTTACAAGATTCAACCTTCTATCATAATCAAAATAATTAAAAATATATAATTGTGTCTTTTGCTTCATGATCAAGAGATTATGTTGACACTATTACACAAAGATACATCTGATAATTAGTATTGTATTCATATTACTTTTTGTATCATTATTATATTTAAAATGTTATATATCAATATAAATTTTAATATTTTGATAATTTACGTTATGTAAATTTTTACAGATTTATATATTCACGTCGTATTCATATTATTTTTTATAATATGTGTATTTTATATTATATTTTAATTTTTTTCGTCTCCATATTTGAGTCTTATGACTATATCTTACCTAAAATAATTAGATATTTTTCCATCCATTTAAAGGTCTAGTTTAGGGGTTTTACACCATTTTTTTCTCCGATATATAGCCGTGGAGGGGAAAATTTTCTCCCCTAAATCAAGACTTATTAATATAAAATCATCAAAAAGTTAGCCTACACATCTCCAAGTTCTAATTAACATTTGGCCAAGTCCCCTAACTCTAAGGAACTTACCCATTTTTTTTTCAATTATTACTAAAGGATTGAAAGTTAAAAATCTATGAAAAATTTAAAATTTGAATTAAATATTGGCAAAATTTTAGGTAAAATGATATAAATAATTAAATCAAACCCAAATATTATGTAATTGTTTTAGAAGTTTCATGCACATATAAGGACTCATTTTTATCAATTGACAGTCAAAATTTTAAATTTTTATTATAGAAATAAAAATAGTATTTTATGTTTTAATATTTTGAATTAAATATTTTGTGAGAAAATGAGACAAAAAGACTTTAATAAAATCTAAGCCAATTTAGTAAAGCAATAAATTAATTGAAGAATTTACAAAATAAAGCCGTAAGCCACAAGAAAAGGTAGCTTTGTTCTAGGTAGCCGACTCGTAGCTTGCACGGTCAGAAGAAAACACAACCATAAGCCACATACAACCCAGATGTAGAAATCACGTAAACAGTTACATATGTGTGCGTAATTGTCTCTATATATACATATATATATATAGTGGACTATATATATAGAAATCACGTAAACAGTCGTATTGTATTTGTTAAAAAAAATAACATTTGATTTATTTATCAGTAATTTGTATGTTGCTTGATTTTACGTCTTCGAATCAATTTGGAAGATAAATAGATTATGCAAATGAAAATTTAATTTTGTTATTTTCTAAAGGTTGTCTTTAAAATAATTAAGTTATTATTTCTCAAAATATGTTTATTAATCATAATAATTAATTAATAAAATTTAAAAATTAATATTTGATCTACTATCGTGTATAAATTTATATTGTCTTTAAATCATGTGATATAACCTTTTTAAAATATATATAATTATTTATATTTATTTTTAAAAAATTTTAAATTTTAAATTTATTTATTGAGAAAGAGTTATTATGTCACATACAAACTTAAAATTTAATATATTAAAACTAATTATTTATAAACAAATATTTTTTATTATTATTAAAAGAAAGTGGGGACCGCACTCGACGCCTTTTAGACGTCATCTCTTATATCTTCAAACAGGCAACCTAAAATATAATTAATAGTGTATTTGCCACGATTCAGATTTTCGCCTATAAATTCCCATTCCTTTCCCTTCATTTCCTCCCACTGTTTGCCAATCTTTCATCTCTTCATTTACCAATTACTACTACAGTCTACATTGAGTTCTAATCAGATCTCTACATGGCTGAAGAAGAATTCCAAGAGTCCGAGGTTATATTTTCCGACCACATCAGCGACATTTACGGCACACATGACGAGGATGCTGCTGCTGTCCATCAAGAAGATGATGACGATGGCTACTTCGATTACCGAGGAATCTCTAGAAACGGCCGTGTCTCACGTAACTACGCCAACAAGTCCAAGAAAAATAACATCAAGAAAAAGAAGAAGATAGCCGCCAGTTCGCTTCCAGTCAACGTACCACGTCATCACGGTAGTGTTTTCCAGTGCGTCGGCGAAGCTGACGATTTTGAGGAAGAAGACGATGAGGGACAGGATATCGTGCCTCCCCATGTGATATTAGGAAGGAGAATTGCTGGGAAAATGGCGTTTTCTGTTTGTACTGGCAATGGAAGGACGCTTAAAGGAAGGGATCTAAGTCGAGTTCGGAATTCAATTCTTAGGATGACAGGATTTTTGGAAGCATAACCATAGCCAAATCTTTTTCCTTCTTTTTTTTTTCTTCTTCTTTTAGTATTCATTTCAGAGTTCACAAATGAAATGAAAAAAAAAATTTCCTTTGTTATTATCTGGGCTCTTAATTATTCATTGTTACAGAAAAAATGGAATTAATTATAGTAATTAACACATAATACTATTTCTCTTTGCTTAATGTTTGGCTTGATTTCTAGTTTTCGTGCAATGGTTAAATTCCTTAGCTTGGAATTTTATTTCAAATAAACATTCTGCAAATTCAGCTTGGTTGTATGTGGAAGATTAGGCAGCTGCCGCACAGCCATCTTAAAGGGGGGGGGGGGAGATGAAACAGTGTTGGAGTTTTTGTCTTGAGATAGGACATAATGTCATAATCCCAACAGGAACAGCTGGCCCGGTTTTCTTTTGATTGAGAGAGACGCGCACACACGCACAGAGACAGACACTTCTGGCGGAAGACTTAAAGCATAGATGATAAATGGGTTCATTGGTTTAATATGGAAAAAAAAAAAAAAACCGTTGTTTTTGTTTTCTTACAGTCTACATTTTTTAGCTTCTTATTGCAAGGCAGCTCGCTGTTTTGACAATCTACTGCCTTTTTTAGAAGACTGTTCGTCTATGGACAATGAAATTGAGATCTACGTTATCCACTTCTTCATTTTTGATTTATTAACTCTACTTATAAAAATGAATTTTAAAAAAGTATATATTTATCAAATACCATATATTAAAATATAAAAATATAATATAATAAATTATATATTTAAAGAGATCAAAAGTAAATTTGATAATTAAAATAAAAAAATTTAATATTTATTATAGACCTTAATATAATACTTGTAGGACCTACTTGAATACGTAGGATAGGCTCTTCCGAGGATGATAGGCACAATAAATTGGACATGTGATTTCTACCCTCATTAATTACTCCATGAAAGATAAGCAATATTTTATCAGTTTTGTTAAAGTTAACTTTGACAAATTGACAACTGCTAAAGTACTACTTTTTCTTAATTGAGAATTAGGCCATTAACTCCAACAAAGTTACAAACTCCTTTTTGGGGATATCATTGGATCTCCAAAAGAAAAAATTCAAGGAGATTTTGGGATCGATCAAACTTCACTCGCCGGTTGCAGCAATTGTGGGCAGGGAAGTGGGCCTCTATATATATTTATATATATAAGAAAAGAAAAACAATTTTGTTTCAGTCATGGGGAAAAGGAATAAAGATTAAAGATATGCCCCACTTTTGTTTGCTGTAAAGCTGAAATTTTCTGGCGATGTTCAAGTTTCAAAGAGTTTGATGAGTTAGAAATTTTATGTATTCCCCCCCCCCCCGTTCATGCACATTCACCAAAAGAGTTGTAGATGGTAGCTTAAAATTTTGAAGTTTTTTAAATATTAAATATTAAAATTTTAATTTATTAAATATTATTTTTTAAAAATAATTATACGAATTAATTAGATAAAATTTGAATTCAGTTATTTTTTTCTTCTGTAGACTTATAATTACATATTAATTAATGACTAATTCATTTACGTGCCTAACTATCGATCTTATAATTACTGTTCATGAACATGCTCAACTTGTCTAATTACTTCTAGATTAATAATTTCCCTGTTTTCATATTGCGCATCGTTGATTACAGAAGTTTTCCTATGTCCTGGTTTTGTTACCTAGCAACTTTCTCTTTGAAGAACCAAACCTACACATCTAAATCGAAAAAAATGAAGATATAATGCCGCTCAAATTTGTAGACAAGTCGATAATTTGTTCAGTTTTGTGCGTAAAATTGACATAATACTTCCGCTAAACTATGGTCTCCTAATGCGGCAAAAAGAAAAAAAAACATTACACGTGCAATTTTATGCAATTTGTAACATAGAGACATTTTTCTCAGCAACGGGAATGTTCTACAGTAATTTAGAAATATATTGATGTAAAAAAATAATAAGGCAATAACAATTTAAACGATTTAAATTTATTCAGGTGAGCATTCAATATAAATATATTTAAATTTTAAAAATTATATTTTATATTTATATTTATATTTAAATATATAAATATAAATATTTAAAAGTAATATAGATAACAGCCACGTTATACAAAATCAAAACGCGTCGTTAAGTTAGATATTGCAAATCATTCTCTCTCTATCTCTCTCTCTCTCTCTCTCTCTCCATATATATATATATATATATATATATATATCTGGATGACAAGTAAACGAGGTGAACTCAGTTTCGAACCATATGTTCCCGATTTTGTGGATAAAAACTAACCAGAAATTCCTTTTATATGACGTGTCATTAAATTAATATATTAATCAAATCAAAAGGAATTAATACTAAATTAATTGGATTGGGATAGAATTGACAACGAAGCCACGTGTGTGATCATCTCACGTGGATCACATCACTCTACAGCTTATTTAAACACAGATTTCTTTTTCTTTTAAACAAAAAAAAAAAACATATTATGATTCATGATTGGTGTCTTTCTTATTATTATTATTATTATTTAAATAAAATGTCATCTTGATTATATATTTAATTATAAATCATCGATTCTCTTTGGTGTCGATTTTGCTTTCTCCTAAGGAACGCGAATTTGTCGTGTTTTAGACCATAATGATAAAGAAGAAAAAAAACTAAATCAAGAAAGTCAATTAGTAGAAAGAATTATATATTTTAAAGTTTAAAAAAGGTTAAATAATGAAGATTTAATCAAAATCTAATATTGGGTGCGTCATTTTAAATGTTTGAGCTACAAAAGCGTGGTTGTTAGGATGCAAAGTGGATTGTTTGTAGCGAAGTTAAATTAATATTCAAAATTTGTCAAATTCAATTAGGGTAGGTAGGAACTGAGTTTGTTTGCTATAAGTAGAGGGATTTTATAATTTAAGGCTCATTTTTTTCTCTCACTATAATAATTTAAGAGTTAATTATAATTTAATAATATTCTCATTTAGAATTTTGATAGGTGAGTTGTAAGTTGGACATAAACCTATTCATAAATTGAACAAAATCAAATCAAATTCGAGTAGTAAGAAATGAGATCCAATCTCAATCAAAAGAATTAGAAAGGAAAACAAATATCCTGTAAACAAGAATACGATAATTATTCAAAAATAATTCCGTAAAAAATATTTGAATTAGAAAGAGTTTAAGGTCGACTCGAGCTATAACTTGAAAAGTCTTTTAGTTTTTTGCTAAAATTTAGATCAAATTGATAAAAAAAAAGCATGTATCATTATATCAAATAATATTAAAAATTATTTTTATTAATATTTATAATTAAATTTAAATAAAAATAATTTTTTATTATATAATATGAATTTGCGTAGCCCTAGCGTCTATTTTAAATTTATGTATGCAAATTATTTATTAAAAAAGAGGACAAATGTAGAATTTTTTACCATTTCACTTTTCTTCAAGAAAAAAGTGAGAAGAAAGGGGAAAAAAAAATTAGAAAGCATCTAACCCGCATTCAAACAACTTCCAAATTTTAGAAAAGCAAAAGATATCTATAAAGCTGGGTAGCAGAAGATGCTTTTTTCAATTCCACAAGAATAAACCTTCCAATATATTCCTAGCAGTTGTTTTCAAGGGGAAAAAAAAGAAGAAGAAAAACGTTGTTATTGCCCAAAAGAAGAAAGAAAGCAAATACCCCAATGATTTTATATATATTTATATATAGTCAACTAAGTTAAAGATAAAGATAAAGATAAAATTTTTGACATAAAACAGAGAGAGAAAGAGAAAGAGATACGTGTTGCAAAGAATTCCTTGTTCTTTGGGCTACTCAATATAATTGGAGTGCACTCTGGGAAGCATTTTAACATACTTTAACGTGAAGGTCTTTGACTAGGACATTTTATAATATAATGTCCATTTGTTCATTCGTCAAGTTAAACATAACAAGTGGAACTCGTTTTAGAGAATTGATGATTGGTGACGAATACCAACCTTATCCTTTTGGTTTGATAAAGGATATTTAATTCTTTTTTTTTTAACAAAAAAATATCATAATTCGGAAATAAGATAAAAGTTGTATAATTTAAAATTAAAATTTTAAATTTACAATATATTTTGGTTACAAACCCAACTAAGCTAATTCTATTTTTGGTTGAAAGCTTTTTACCGTGTAATTTTTGACCACTTCGCAGATTTATAAACCAGCCGATTGCAAAATGACTAAGCTAGGTTTCTGATTCTTGAGGATAACATAGAGACACGCGGTGCAAAATCCTGTTTGACTTTCATTTTGAAGAGAGAAAGATTTCGTTAAATAATGGTGCCTTTCTTTTTAATACAGGTAAATTACACTTCTCAGTTCATCAAAATTCTGCTAAATGTTACCCAAAACTCAGATCTTGGCCATTCTGTTTTTTTTTTTTTTTTTTTTTCTTTGGATAAGTTCTAGAGCATCTTTTTTAGGAATAATGAAAGCTAGGAATGAATCTTTTTACAGGCATTTTTTAACATCCATAATAGGGTGAAAGTCTTATTTTGGGAACCAGATAATCAAAGTCCGAATGGTGAGTTTTAGTTAAATAGATCTCTTCTTTAATTTTCTGCCACATGTAATGTAGCGTAGATCATAACATTTATGTTTGCTGGAATTGCGAATATTATATGGGCTAAGTTCCTTGTGAATGTCATTTTCTTGGGTCTAACAGTACATACCTACTTTGTAACAACTCATTAACCCTTTATCAATTATAGTACGCCAGCCAAATAGCAAACACTTTGAATAGAAAAGAATCACCAAAATTGGAAATTCACGGCTGACTCTCCTCCGCCCCTTCAAATAATCACGTGTCATGACCATAAAACAGTATACTGGTATCCTATTTTCACTGGCGCACCTCTTCCCTTAAAATCAAATTATGCAATGTAGCAAGATTTTAGTCAAAGAACAGATCTTTTGGATTCAGAGTTTGGACAGGCAGATTTTTAGCCAAGAATGGAACTTCAATGAACAATAACAATTACAAAATCAATGTTGTTGGCATTTTCTTCAGTCTGGAGCTTCATATAAATGAAAATGAAAAAAAAAATGGTAGATGCTAATATCTTTTCTTGATAACACAATATCGTGCCGGCTACAATTCGTCCAAAGTACTCAGCAGTCCTAAATCATGAGCATCCTGAAAGGCCGAAAACCTTAATCTTTAAAAGCTAAAGCCACCGCAAGGAAAACAACTATAAATAAACACGAATGAAGGTAAGATTGTCACTTACAATCTCTAGGGATGAATGGACTTCAGCAATAGCCATGGAAACAAAAGATTTGACTGCTTAGTCATTGCAAAGTTCTGCACTTCAGCTAAAACTCAAAATCTACATGATGCTAATGTGGCCTTCTTGTTTTTTGGTACATAAGCAAACTGATTAAGATCCACGGCAGCAGATGACCTTCAATGGATAAAACCGAGTTTTAACTGATGAATGCTAGGAATATAACCTTTTAAGTGTTGTTCTCTAAAGAACAAAGATTTAACTCTATTTACCTATTTTTACATGTGTTCCGAGCATCTTTCAAAGGGGCTCGAAGACCGCTAGCACGAGAACCAGGTGATGAAAATCTAAATGATGATATTACTGAAACAAATCTTTCCATCGATTTCTCTGCTATGTCAGAGTAATGGCCTAAATGTGAAATGTTGGATCCAAATTTTGCCTCTCCAGCTTTTGCCTCCACAAATGTTTCGAGATTAGGATCACAATCACCTACAAATAAATAAATAACAGGTAAAGACTCTTAAATCTTGTGCTAAAGTCGGACCATGACAGCTATACCATGACAGCCATATAAATTTAGTACTAAGCAAGATTAGTTTAGTTTATCAATGATGAACAACATCAGAACCAGATGAATGTTCCTTGATACTGCACTAATGGGTAAAATTCAATTGTTAATACAAACTTATATATATTTTACCTTATAAATTCATGCACTTTGGATGGAATTTCTAGTCCAAAAATCAACCATTTTGGAAACAAAGCTAAAGGGATAAATGCCATAGCAAATGCAAATGGACACAATAACTTGACCATTATATTTGACTAGCTTCATCTTACTTGGTATTATTATTGGTGAAGCGTAAACCCAATAGGTTATGTTAAACGGAAGCAAGCAATATAAATCGGTGTTAGCACACTGGCATAAACAGATAAGGCCCCTAAGCAAACACAATGAGAAAATGACACAAAATTAGACCAAAAACTACAAGTATGATGGAAAGGGGAGTATTAATGATGATAGAAAAATGAGCATCAATTCTGATGAAACATAAGCATGAAAGTCTGTTGATTAATTGATTTAAAATGAATAATGCTGTTTTAAGCAATGCTCCATTAGTCAGATCCACCGCGACAAAAAATTCACAACATCAACTGCAAACCAACTTTAAAATATATAGTTAATTAAGAGCCTTTGTGATTAATGCTTACCATTATCATCACAGGATGCATCCATGTTGATTTGCTTGGGATTCACATTTTCCTGAAAAAGCTAAATATTTTAATCCAGAAATACAAGAAAAAGAAATAGTAAGAAATATGAAACCAGAAAAAAGAAAAAAAAAAAAAAAAAAAGAAGAAAAAGGTGAAAGCACTGACTCTTTCAACACATTCAAGTTTCTTCCTTTTTGAAGTCATTCCTTTAAGATAGGTATTCCCATAACTATGAGGATTGCCAGTCTCAGGAAAGTCATTGGTAATACCACCCTTGCAACAAAATTTTACTTGCTTATCTTCCAGATCATTTGCATCAACTTGCTTCTTTTGAAAGTAACGACTTTTTACAATGCTCTTTCTGCTATCTGTTATTGTTTTTCTTTCAGCTGCATCTGGGACAGTACTATAATTAAGCTCCTTGTGTGAAGCTGGAAAAGGTCTATGTGTTGGCTGGCCAGATTCTAGAGGCAAAGCATGATCAGGGCTTCTCATCTCATCAACCATGGCTTCTATATTTACAAATGCACAAAGGAAGCATTAACTCATGGTAAAATTATAAATCTATTAAGCATATATTCTTACCCAGATTTGGATATTCTGAATGCTCAGGAAGCTTGGAAATGAAACCATTTTCTTCCTACAGAAATTGAGGCAGAAAGCATAAGAATTTTTACAACTACTTAAATGAACTAAAACTTGTTGTAACTCTCTCTCGCATCACTCACAATGTTGCTAGTATTCTTAGAGTCAGGTGAAGTTGACATCGGGGTATCAATTTTGCAAGAAGCATCCTCCATTATAATGTGTTTGTCAGGACTGACAGAAGAATTAGCAACTGGATTTGAATGCTTAGGTGATACCCGAGGGGCCCTGAAGTTTCGTTTGGCTTCAAGAGATGCAAAGCCTTCAGTTGTTAAGGAACAACAATAGACCAATAAAAAAAATCAACCTGATAAAATATATGGTGAGTGCGCAATTAGATATAAACCGCTAAGAATTACTTTAAATAGATATTTGGCTTTGGCACTTCCATACATTTATGACAATCATTTAGCTCCTCCATTTTTTTTTTCCTGAAAGTCTCAATGCTACCTAGCGTTCTAGTAGGTCCTTCTGTCATAATGGCAAGTGTTTTTCCCTACCATTTTGAAAGAATTGAATAGATTCTTTCCAACATGAAATGTCATCAAATAAATACATAGTCCAGAGGACACCAGAAAATTTGCCTTATTTGCTAGAAAAGGGACATACGGGGAGGAAGGTCATATAAGCAGAGTGTAACGCAGAGAACAGAAACTGTCTAATTTTCCTAAGATAGACGATTTAAATGCCAGAGTAAAAATTCTCTACCATGATAAGGTTCCCCCAGTGCATTCTTTCAATGTGTAAAACTAGATTGCTTCACAACAACTGAATAATGTTCATTCTATCCCAGCAATATATTTTTCCCTAAATATGCCACAAATCAAAGTTAAGAGAAAGTAACATTAGGGGATACAGAAATAGTTGGTGAGGAGGTTCTTTTGCACAGGCAAATCTAGCCTTTTTCTTTCACTCTCAGGTTTAAAACTTTTGAGCTGTAAATTTCTATCAAGCACCAGTTGAGAACTATCACTGACAGCCTGTTAAAAGAAGACCAAGGATTCAATAGTAGACGCTATTAGTGGAAATGATGAAAGAAAAAATATAGAATTAAAAAAGTAGATAGAACAATTACCTGAAATGGCAATTGCGTAAATGGATCAAGATCACCTCTCGCTATGCCTTGAGCTATTTGTTGGGCTATCGGTGTATTCCAAATTAAGGTTTATCAAATGTTTCTCAATAAGGGGAGTAATAAAAAAAGCTCAACTAATAGGATGATTTCATAAGGATATGGCCCTAAAAAGTCCAAATCATCCCCAATGTTTTTGGATATGTCAGATAAATGCACAACATCTTTGGTGATTGGATCATAGACTCGTTGGCACTGAAAAGTTAATATTGCTTTCTTGAATGATTCTTCATAAAGAGGAGGAACTGAAACAGTGCTGTACCTCAAGTGCTTAATCACCTGACAGAAAAATTTTTTAAAGAAAAAAGATCGTCGGTAGTTGTACAAGAGAAATTATGCAAAATAGTGACAGAGACATAAAGCATTAGTATAATCAAAGACAAGATGCATAGGAAGTGCTTAAAAATATGGCAAGCCTTTACCACCATTTTCCCTTGTTAAAAACAACTTTCCTCAGTTTATCTTGTTAAAGATATTCGATCCATCGGGAGCATTCATGATGGTGCTCACCTTGTCATAACTTTTGAACTTTTTCATAAGTGCATGGGCCCTTCTCAGGCCCATTCCTGGCAGTGACTGCAAATAGTCACAACCACTCAGTATACACATCTCAAGCAGCATCTGTTTAGTGAATCCAGCTAAGTTCAGCTCCTCGTTTTGTGGTAGCATGAAAGACTTGAACTCAACACCTTGCCCAAACTTGTCCATTTTAAAGATAACCTGCATCAGATAAATGGTCGTAGCGCTTTATATTCTGAAAGATAGATAATTTTTTTGCTTGTAAACATCTGAGAAATTGTAGTATGAAGTTGAGAATAATCAGTAGCTACACAACTCACTCTAGGACAGCCAAAGGGTATAAGATCAGAGTCCTCAGTGATAACTGCATCGACCTTTTCGCTGATGGCCAGGAAAGTCATTTGTGCATCAGCCTCATAAGGTGCCACAACATAACATATATTCTCCCGCTTCAAGACCTTCCACAGCCAACCATGTCAACAAAGAAAGCAACACCAGTATAACGTAAAGGACCTTTCAATCTTGATAACTTCTAGAAAATCTAACAAGACATCTTTCAAATTTTTTTACTTTACCATGATTAGTTCGTGTGCAATTGAAGGTGAAATGTCAACAGCTTTTTGGTAGCACTCATAAGCAGCAGCAGAATTCCCACATGACTCGTGTTCAATTGCTCGTGCAAGATTTTCCTTCCTTGCCCTGCATTTATGAGGCATAAAACATTTCTTTAGGCCACAATAGGAGATCACAAATTTGAACGAACCCATAATGGAGTCAATTTATATCAGACCCCCTCACATCTAAACAAAAGACAGGTTGTGTTTGTACATTCTGAATTTGACATTTTAGTGGATTGCCAGCATGAATAGGAGGCATTCATGTACTGTGAACCGATCAGAGCACTTCATAAAGGGAACTTCTTCATACGAAACAATTTGAATGAAGAAAGCATATAATTTCTCTCACAGAGGTTTCAAGTAAGAGTACCTATCTAAAATTCTGCTTTCAGTCTTATCATACAAGCATGGATCAATGCGACCCAAAATTGGGAACGCGAAAGCAGGAACGATTAGTAAGAACAACTTATGAACAGGTTGTGAACACTGGAGCAGAGCTACATGCATATTAAAACACATCAAATGTATGTTAAATACAAAAACTTAACACCTAAAGTGGATAGGCAGCTGACATAAAAGGACAATATCAATAACTTCTTAAATAGCTTACCAATTCACTAGTTGAATACCAAGGCAAGACTACTTCATATTTTTGTCATAATACAAATCAGGTTTAGCATTTTAAGAGAAGATATCGAACATACCTTGCACGCTTGTTCTCTTGTTCAATCTTCATTGGAAGAGGACCTCCATCAAAGACAAGAACTGGTTTAACACCGTAATGTCTTAGCAAATTTACCCTATGCATACAATATTCAATGTGCCTAGAGGATCAGAAAATAATGCACCCATGTTAGAAGGGACAAAACTAGAGGAATAAATCTTCCCTTCATCCACTTGTTCTTCCTTCATTCTTTTTTAACTCTGGAGAGTAACCCACCACCATTGTCCCTCATTTAAATCAGGGATTCGCAAGACAGGAATCGAGTCCAGGACATGCACTATTATATTGTGCAAACACGAAGCATGCCCTTGCCACTAGGCCATGTCTTGAGTGGGTTCTTCCTTCATTCATCATTAAACAAGGTGAACTAAAATCAGGAAGCTTTGATTTGAGATGAGGTGGGAACTTAATAAATTTTAAGCTAGATTGTGCATTTTTTTTTTACAATTAATAAACTAAATTCACTTATTATATCCAATGTTGGAAATAATATAAAATATTTTACCGATCATAAATTGTAGAAAACTTATTTCTGTTTGCCTTAACTTCCCTAAAGTATGAAATGCAAACTTAAATCAGAAGCCAAGATATTACTCCAAATCAAACCATTTTAACACAGAATAAAAATAAAGAATAGAGGCATGCTTTTGACCATTTCAAAAGAAAACCCATCATCCAAATAAGCCAGATTGATACTTTTCACCTGCCTGAGGTAAGGCGACCTAAAGAAAAAGAAGGCAACTTCTTCAGGCCAGTAGCATCATTCAAATAACACCCATTTTATCCAAAACTTTAAAATCCCCAACGAACAACCCACGAATAAATAATCATCTGCTGTGCATTTATAAGTGTTATAAAGAAAAAAAGCTCGAGAGAGTGAAACCTGGAGGTGGGTAATCCTTTACAGAGCTCAGTGCTGCAAGACAAGGCTCCTTTGTGGAGCCAAGAATAGGTGTCAACAGCTACGCTACAGCCCTCGAGGTCCTTGATATGGATTGGAACCATAATTGATTTCAAAAGAGGCAAAAGTCCTTGTATTCCCATCCTTATTCTTCTTTCGTTTTTATATCTGAATCTGCAACTGGATTTCTGCGGGGGGATTGAATTTGTAACGATGAAGAAAAAAGACCAGCATCTTTAATCTTGCACTGTTAACATCAAATTTGCAGAGAAATGAAAAGAAAGGTCGTATATTCCAAAGTAGCAGAAGAAGAACCTAATAATGGCCCAAATTTTGGGCGGGAAAATTGGAGGGATAATTTGATGGGTCCCATGGTCAAACCCAAAGGGCAATGTACTAATGCTGCTTATAGAGTCAAAGGTGGGGCTTTTTACCAAATAAAAACAATAAGGTCGGCTATGTTTTCGTGGGTTGGGATTCTTTTCTCATTTTTGGTCGTTATCATCCGAAAATTTTGAGGTTTTACGCAGAGAGCAAGCCCAAAAGAGCCGAGGGCGGGAAGCGGGTTGAAAGCCAGTCAATGGGACAGCCCCCAGTCCCTGTCTTTCGAGCTACCTGGCTCTTTGCTTCCCAGTGAATGCAACTGAGGGCGTTAACTCCATCAATCAGGTGACCAATTCAATCTCGACAAACAGCTGCAATTCCTGCTCGCTCAAATGAAGCATCATAGTTCACCTTTAGAGTCGGAAAATTGAGTGGACAAATCCGAACGATTCGAATATCCATGGAATAGACACTACATATTCGGCACGTGTAAAAACATGTGGCCTACACAAATATAACTAACTAAATGTTAGAAAGGTCTCAACATGTCACATCAGGGACAGCCCTGCAAAAGACTAAAGTCCCCCACTTGAATATCTGCCTATAATCCTCCACCAGGAAAGGTGGTTTAGATTCTACACCATATATCTCAACTGACTTTTTCTTATGGGCACACAGACAATGAGAATTGTCCGAGGTTTTCGTAGTTTTGATTGACATGAAAACATGAGTTCTCATCACTTAAATTGTTGTGAAAATATATATATATATATATATATCCATGAAAATGGCTATGATATATCAGAAAGTAAACATATCTTGGATCAGGTTGAACCCTTTAGTTTTTTGCCTGCACAAGTTAATCCAGGCTGAGCTGTTTTTTAACTGATTGATTACGACTGGGCCTCTGTGTGAACATTGATCAAACACGCCAAAAATAAAAGAGTAAAAAAAAAGATAGTACCAGACAGAAAAATAATTGGAAAATGAAAACTAGTGGTTTAAAATCTACCCAAAGGGAAGAAAAAATCAGGAAAAAAAAAAAGTAGTTTTTTTCTCATCTGGTTTATCATCTAGCTGGTGTCTTATATAACTAGAAGCTTTCTCTTGGGATTTATTTGCAAGAGTACAAAGCTGAAGAAAGAAGAAGAGAGACGCTAGGTAAAGGGAAGAGAGAGAGAGAGAGAGAGAGAGATTTTGAGATCTGCAAATGTCTCTAACAGTATTATCTTCAGTTTATACAGTTTGCAGTGATTCAGCTGGGGTTGCAGGTAGCCTGTCCAAAATTTTTCCTGTTATCTGTGTCTCAAACTTCTCTTTTTCACCTTCGTATTATGATTAAGCTCGACAACTGCTTAAATTATTTGTACTATACATGCTGGGGATTTCTGAGCTTGAATTTGGAATATAACCAATTCTTTCTTGTTCTTTCTCTTACTCCTATTTCCTTTTTTGTTGATGACTATTTTGATTTTATCAGAGATGATGATGGAATAGAAATATGAACTGATATTTGATGCCTTAGACCTGAGCTGGAGTAGTTTCTATGCATTAGTTACATGTACTATTTGTCTGCCCTCCAATGTTTAGACTTTTGCAGAGGAACCTAATCTTTCTAAGGTGTTGGAATAATGGAAAAGATGGATAGGAAGTTTAAATTTCATTGTTGAGAACGCATCTTGATCTTATAATTAGGGTCAATTCTTTTTCTTTTTCTTTTTTCCAATTTGGATCTCAATTCTCACATGTAACAATCGAAACAACAGAGAACTTCTGGTTAAAGAGTTATATTTTTCACCAAATTAAACAGTCAAATTCCCTATATTTTGCTAATATGCTGAATTTTCAAAAATTTTCAGGTAACATCTTTGCATTTATGCTGTTCTTGTCACCTATGTAAGTTATTTTAGACAAGATTGACGCAAAAATCGTGTGAAAAAAAAAAAAAAAAGGCTGAAGGGCAAGGCTTATTTACACAAAACTTTCTCATTTGTCTTCCAGACCAACATTTAGGAGAATAATCAGAAATGAGTCTACAGAACAATTCTCAGGAATGCCCTACATATATGCTCTCTTGAACTGCTTGGTATGCCTCTGGTATGGCATGCCTCTTGTATCTCCTGGTATTATCCTGGTGGCAACAGTCAATTCCACTGGAGCAGTTTTCCAGTTGATTTACATCGCCATTTTTATAAGATATGCTGAAAAGCAAATGAAGGTACTTTAAGAATTTAATAATTTGTAATGGTTTCTATATATAATTTTAACATGATTTTTATGTTGACCTCTGGATGTTGTTTTTGCAGCTGAAGATGTTGGGATTCCTGATATCAGTTTTTGCAATATTTGGTTTGATAGTTTTTGTAAGCCTGAGATTCTTGGACTCTCCATCACGGCAACTTTTTGTTGGATATTTAAGTGTTGCATCTCTGATATCCATGTTTGCTTCTCCTCTACTCATAATTGTAAGTTCCACTGAAGTTTCAGATTTTTCGACCCTTTAGATTGCCCAATTTCTTTGTTCTTCATGTTCTTTTTCTGAAACGTTCCCATGCCAGAATTTGGTGATCAAAATGAGAAGCGTCGAGTACATGCCATTCTCGCTATCCCTGGCAACATTCTTGACGAGTCTGGCTTTCTTTGTATATGGAATGCTGAAGCATGATGCTTTCATCTATGTAAGTTTTAATTTTACCCCTTTTTCCACCGTTCTATATTTTGTTCAAATGCCAACTGATTCAATCACTAAGGTCCCTCGATTTTGGTTTTCCAGTAATAACCATCCGAGTCTTGTTCTAAATATTTTTTCCATTGTTGTTACAGGTTCCGAATGGAATTGGAACAGTTCTGGGGACTGTCCAATTAGCCTTGTATGCCTATTTTAACAGTGCTTCTTCCCAAGAACAGTTGAGGCATCCACTGATTGATCCTTGAAACAGCGTTCAGCACTCAGCTTTTTCCAGTTTGATTGCTGTAGAAAAGTTGTTCATTTCCCCTGTTTTTTTAATGTTACAAAAATCCTGGAAATTGATATATATTCACACACATATTGTCGTATCTGCATAATTTTGAAACTAATTCAATGTTGTAATTTGTATATATATCAAGTAGTTTTTTAGATATGTAATACCATTGGTCTTAGAATCAAACAGAATAAATTGGAGGAAGAAATTGCCTGAATAATACAATGTCTTTCTGGGTTGATAAAGCTTCAAGAACAAGATGATGCAACAA
>JBBYHO010000002.1:16160655-16171061 GCA_038382025.1 Adansonia gregorii
TCTAAAGAATAATAATATAACCATTCATTTTCTTTTTCATTTAATAAAAATTTAAATAAAAATTATGAAGGGTACTAATTAAGAGTGCTTATTCTTAAACGAGTTTGTGAATTTTTTTTAATTATAAATGAAATTAATAACAGAAATGATGATGACTTAGATTAATTTTTTTTGGTTCAAATATTTTTCTTACGTATTAATGATCTTTTTTAATATTAGATAATAAAAAAAATTGTAGTTTTATTTTTTTAATCAAGAATTTTCACCAAAGTCTTTCCTTAAAAGAAATATTAATTAGAAGTTACTTATCAACAATTGGTAATTAAAAATGGAACTCTTTCTCACCTTGTGTGTGTACCCAAAAAATAAAATAAAATAAAATAATATCGAAGTTATAACCCAATCTAATATTAGTTGTTTGTATTTCAAGTAGCTTGTTTAAGCGACAATAGGCAAATGCATTGGTGAAAGAAAGTTGGATAATGATAACTATTATATTGAAGCCGATAAAGATAGATGCCATGACTTTGCACTTTTCTTTGTTACTTATTAAATAATAATAATAAAAAAAGATATTTGATAAATTTGTAATCTTCTAATTTGCTATGTTAAGAGGAAACAAATATAATTTAATTGGTTTCATGATGTAAGGATTTTTATTGTTTATGTTCTTCATTTACACACATCTTTAGGCTTAAGTAGTGGTTATATGTTAAAGTTGGCATGAAATATTATGAACTGGGAAAAAAATTAAAAATATATTTTCTTGCAGACTTATACTTCTAAATGTCTATTCTCCCAATCTGAAAATATGTGATTTTGATTAATATAATCCCCTCAATTACTACTTCAACTCTTCAAATTGTTCATTTTATTTATTTTTGAGTTGTTGACTTTTATACATTCATATATACATATATATATATATATATAGAGTTAGGTTCAGAAGAATTATTGAAGTAAAGTGAGTTGGATCTATTAATCTTAAAAAGAGTTAGAAAATCGTTGTAATTGAGATTTCAAAATATATTACGGTGCTTCGATTGATTTAAGTTACAAAGAGTAATTGAAGTCGAAAAAGAGAATGAACAAGATTTAATACAGAAAAAAAATTCAATTTGAATTACTAAATATACATAACTTTTGCTTTAATTATAATTGTTTATAGATATGGTTGGGCCGTAATTTGAACTTTTTTAAAAAATTTTTTACTCTGGTCTAACTCATAAATTTATTTTACTATTTAAAAATATTAAAATATTATTTATATACTAATATTTATATATTTATAATTAAATTTAAGTAAAAATATTTTTAATAAATGAATAAATATTCAAATCGAGCTCAAATTATTAATTATTATATTTAAACTTGAATCGATATAAATTACACTTATCGAGGGATGAACTGTCCAACCTTTTATGTAAGTCTAACTTTTAAGAATAAATAAATTTATTCTTAAATATCATATAATTATATAGTCATATGTAGAAGACAAGTGCATGTTATATAAGGGCTGACAAGCAATTGTAATGTGTTCGTTCAAGTAATAGTAAGTATAACGTGTCATATCTGTGGTCCATTCGTTTTATTTTAATTGATTGAAATCTTTTAATTTAAAAAATATACAATATTGACATCTTGGACAATGCATATTATAAGGAACTTAATGCACGTGCATAATATTAATTTTGACCTTTCTTTCTATAATTAAAAAAAAAAAAGAAAAGCATACATCTTTCTGTTAATGAGTTTATATAGGCTCTCCTATATTTTATTTATTTATTTATTTTTAATTTTTTTTCTATTTGGGTCGTCCTTCGGTCCAAGATTTAGAGCTCAGCCCAGTATTTCCTTACTGGATCTGCTGGTCGGACCAACAACAAATTATACATGCTTTGTGAGTTGAGAATGATAAAGTGATTATAGTTTATTAATATGAATATATGTTTAATATAATTATATTTAATTTTTTTATATATAAATATTTATATATCGTATTATTATTGAATATATATAAATATAAATATTTAAAAAAATAAAAAATTTAATAATATAATTTGCCTTTACTCAGTTACCCAAATTTAACTTCGATTTTTGGTACCTTCAAAAAGTTCATGTGAGCATATACTAACCCTTTGATTTCTAGTCTATCTTGGCTTCGTAGAAATGTTAGATGTTTGTCGAAAATGCCGAATTTAGAAAGTACGGCTTTTAGAAATGTAAATAAAAGTGTCAATAATTTGAAAAAAAAAAAAGTGAATTAAATTATTTGTTTTGGCAATCGTCATTTAATTGCATGGAGATCTGCAAAACTAGTTTTTTAACATGTAGTTTGACTTGCAGTTTCTACCCAACTTCCAACTTGATGCAAAGCATATGGAGATGGAGGTTTGTATTTGTCACCATCCAAAGCCGAAACCCTTTTTTTTTCTTTTATAATACAGTGTCAAAGTGAAAACTCTCTTCGCCTATTTCTTGAAACTTGAAAGCTGTCAAAGCACTAACCTAAGCCTTTATGGAGTCCCCAACAGATGCAGAAGAAGTTATTAACTTTGGGAAATCTATCATCGTTCCCAGTGTTCACGAGCTAGCCAAGGAGCCCATCGCCAAAATCCCACCTAGATATGTGCGCCCTTTTCAGGAACAACCTCACTCTGCCCTTGCCGATGATCAGCTGACATCCGTCCCGATCATCGATCTTCAGAAACTGGCTGCTGGGGATTTCGTTGACTCTGAACTGGAAAGGTTACACTCTGCTTGCAAGGACTGGGGATTCTTCCAGGTAGCACATGTTTGCTTTATCAGAATATTAGATTGCAGAAGGACGAATTGTTGCTATTGCTTTTAAATGTTTCTTAATATTTGTTGGTATTGCTTTATCTTGAATACTATGTTGTTAAAGTGGTGTACTTTCTCAAGATTCTGCTCTTGTACGAGTCTTTTTTATTTTTTTGGCTAAATTAGGTAGTAAATCATGGCGTTAGTATGTCATTTTTGGAGGAATTCAAGTTAGAGATTGAAAATTTCTTCAAACTTCCCTATGAAGAGAAGAAGCTTCTTTGGCAAAAACCAGATAATCATGAAGGGTTTGGCCAACTATTTGTAGTATCAGAGGAGCAGAAGCTGGATTGGTCAGACATGTTCTATATAACCACATTGCCCCACAATCTTAGGAAGATTGACCTATTTGAAAAACTCCCCCTTAAGTTAAGGTACCTCTCTTCCCACTTCTCGATTGCTGGAAATAGAAATAATATTTTCCCATGGTTACTGAACTTGGAATCGAGACTCATGAAATGTTTGATTTTGATGCAGAGAGAACCTGGAAGTATATTCTATTGAAGTGAAAAATGTAGCTATGATAATTTTAGGTTACATGGGTAGGGCCTTAAAGGTGGAGAGTGAAGAAATGAGAGAGCTGTTCAGTGATGGGTTTCAATCAATGAGAATGAATTACTATCCTCCATGTCCTGAACCTGATATGGCCATTGGTTTCAGCCCTCATTCGGATGCTGATGCTTTGACAATTCTCTTCCAGCTCAGCGAAACGGAAGGCCTGCAGATTCGAAAAGATGGGAAATGGGTTCCCATTAATCCACTTCCTTATGCTTTTGTAGTTAACATCGGGGACATCATGGAGGTATATTTTTCCCTTGCTCAGCATGGTATAATGAGTAAGTCTAAAATTCACTTGAGTTTTGAATTAAGTTATACGATATTTGATGGCTTGAAAGATGGCTTTTTCTCTTTCTTTAATCGACACTTGAAATGTCAAGTTAACATTGATCGTTATTCTTCTTTGTTTCCACTACAGATTGTGAGCAATGGAATATATCGCAGCATTGAGCATAGAGCAATTGTAAACTCAACCAAAGAGAGGCTATCAATAGCAACATTTTATAGCTCCAAGATAGACTCGGAATTAGGTCCTGCAGTTAGCCTCATTGGTCCGAGTAACCCGGCAACTTTTCGACGAGTCCCTTTGGAGAAGTACTTCAAGGAATTTTTTGCTCGGAAACTAGATGGCAAGGCTTATCTTGATTACATGAGAATAAAACCCAGGGAGGAAGGTGCAAATTGAAAAACTGTCTAATAATTAGCTAATTATCAGCGGAAGAGTACTTCTTGTGTAATGGAGAGTGGATTGAAATGAACTATATTTTACTTGGAATGCAGACAGGCCTGATTTTTGGATTAGAGAGTTTGCCATTATTTTCACTTTATTATAAACAGAAGGTGACTAGGTGAGGAAGAGTGAATGCCCTACTCGCTTCACCCGTGACCAGGGTGGTTGGCAATGTTAAAACGATGTTTTTCCATATTGGTTAATCTCATGGTTTTATATTCAAGTTTGACCTTTTTACTTATTACTAATTGATTTTAGATGGAATGCTTAATAGGGTATCAGAATCTAAGTTATTTTCTGTTGTTCTTGTGTTTTACGACTGTCTATTACCTTTTTCGAGTTTATATTGTAGTAGGCTTTTTTATTTCCGTTATGAGATTTATTAAAATGATATTATTTCATGTAAGTTAAACGGCAACACATCATCTCACACCATTTTCCTCCTCCTTGCCCTGGTTTTCCCCACAATTTATGATCTTTGTTGGGAAAAAGAAGAAAAAAAGGAATTATCTACTAGCAAATGGCAATGGTTTCTTTTTATCTTTTGCAAAGGAGACGAATCCGCTAAACAAATAAAACAATTCAATTCACGTGTGCAATCCCACGTTCAACCTTCCTTTACCAAAATTTGAAGCATTCTTTTCCTTCTTTTGACATTCCTTTTTAAAGATCCAAGCAAAGTTTGATCCTCTAACAGGACCTAGCCCCAAATATTACAACCAATCAGTGTGGCTAAGTGGCTACTGATAGAAGCATCATCTTTCTTCGCTGCTAATCAATAAAATCTTGCCTGATATTTTCCCATGGAGTGGATTGACCATTAAAAATGCAAGAATCAATGTTTGTTAAGAGTTACCCAAATTCACAAAATCACAACCTCTAACAAGCCTTTTTAATCCCCAAAAACCTTGCACTACAACAAATTTATCAGGATTGTATTTTGTTCCCCCAGTAATTAGTTTTTCTGTCACGAGTATGAACTGATTAAACCAACCACCATTTGTGATTAATGCGATAATATACTGATTTAGAAGTAAAATCTTTGATGGGGAATGGCAATACCTAGGCAGGCACGTTTGCATTTAGTCTTATTTGGTGAATTACAAGTCACGGTGTCAAAGCCTCATAGCTAAAGGCCGATCCCTAGCTGCCGGCTCGTCCTTTATTGCCAATGTGGTATCAAAGTTTTAGGCATAAAGTTCTCTCTAATAACGCCAACCCCATATACTCTGCTTTCAAACCAAGTTTTTTTTAGCTAAGAGCCCAGCCGTTTCCAGCTATATTCGCACTGTTGTTGGTTTCAGGTCACGCATCCTATTAACACCAGTACATCTAATAATTCAGCTTTAGTTGATTTCCTTAAACTAATAATTTGTTGTTTATTCATGGTCATTCTTTGCCATGACCTATATAAAGGAATAGAGGACTCCCAACAAATTCACCTCACTCATCAAATTACAGCAGTCTGACCCTCTCTATCTCTCTCTCTCTCTCTCTAGATGGCAACTTTTGCATTTCCATTGATGATGCTTTTAATTTCAATTGTTGTTACTTCTTTCATAGCTGCATCAGCTGGTGATTTTTACGAAGAGTTTGACCTGACATGGGGTGACCAGCGTGCTGAGGTACTGGATGGAGGAAAGCTTCTCACACTTACTCTTGACAAGGCCTCTGGTTCAGGTTTCAGGTCTAAGCGAGAATATCTATTTGGAAGATTAGACATGCAAATCAAGCTCGTCTCTGGCAACTCTGCCGGCACTGTTACTGCTTTCTATGTAAAGTTCTGTCTCAGTTTTTTTTTTTCTTTTTCCAATTACACTTGCTTTGATCCCATGTTGATAATCGAGGCCTGAATCTCATATATCAAAAGTTAACATCATGTCTAATTTGCGTTGCAGCTATCTTCTGAAGGGCCAAACCACGATGAGATAGACTTTGAATTCTTAGGTAACTTAAGTGGGGACCCTTATATTGTGCATACAAATGTCTACTGCCAAGGGAAAGGGGATCGAGAACAACAATTCTACCTATGGTTCGACCCGACGAAGAGTTTTCACACTTACTCTATTGTTTGGAACATGCATCGCATTATGTATGATATAAATGTCACTTTTTAGGTCTTTAAATCTCTACAATAGTGAAAGTTAAAGATGGACTAACACCTTTCAAACTTTATCAGTTTCATGGTAGACAACGTTCCGATCAGAGTATTCAACAATGAGGAATCCATAGGAGTTCGCTTCCCCAAAAACCAGCCCATGAAACTTTATTCGAGCCTGTGGAACGCAGACCAATGGGCGACGAGAGGCGGGCTAGTGAAAACGGATTGGTCCAAGGCTCCTTTCAAGGCGTACTATAAGAATTTCAACGCAAATGCATGTACATGGTCGAATGGCGATTCTGATTGCGCTTCATCACAGACATCTAACTCTGCTAGAAACGATGTTTGGCGGACTCAAGCGCTGGATGCGAGTGGCAGAAGGCGACTCAGATGGGTGCAAAAGTTCTTCATGGTCTACAACTATTGTACAGATTTGAAACGATTTCCCCAGGGTCCTCCCCGCGAGTGTAGGCGTTCTAGGTTCCTCTAGGCGTAAAAATATTTGCTCCAATTGAATAACTTGTACGATATAATTCCATAGATAATCATTCTATCATTACTACTATTCAAGACTTTGGAGATTTGTAATTTAAGATTCGAACGCTTAAATTTCCTGTATCAATGACCAAGCAGTCCACGTGGCCTGTGTTGGACCTAAGTTTAAATGTAAGTTTTTAATCTATCTTCATTTGACTTGAATTATTATTTAAATTTAATTATAAATATTAAAATAAAATAATTTTTTAATATTCTATTAAATAATAAAATAGAGTTTCAAGCCAAACCCAAATCCCGATCCATCACAGTCTGGACAAAAGAAAAAGTCAAACCATGATCAGATGTATGAATTCTTCTACTCCCAACCATCCAAATCAAGGTGCGTGCATACAAATACAATGCAAAGGGAACAAAAGAATTCTCTGATCAAAATAGTTAATGGCATTAAAATCAGAACAGAAGAAATAAAAGCTGAAGCGCAATTATATCATCTAAATAATTTAAAAATAGATATATATAATTTACAGTAAATTCTATCCTATGCTACGCTACACACGGACCAAATGGCTTCATCCCCTCTCTATTCCAAACTTCAAGTACGTCAATCCTTGATTTCAGATTAATTCTTTGCAACTAATGTCAGAATAATAGAGCAAAATCCTTCCGGCGGGTATCAGTTGCATCGTCTTTGGACCTAACATTATGAACCCAAAAAAAAAGAAAAAAACAATTATAAGTGAAACTTATGCGACTTTGTCGAAGATGGCTTCATTTTAACAGCAGAAGAAAGACAACACCAGAAAATGAAAAAGATATCTAACTATACCCACCCAAAAGATAAACAACAAAGCTCAATCTTGTAAGTAAAATTATAAACTAAACAAGTCTCTCCCTTCGTACCCAAATGGGTAGACACATTTCACATGATGCCAGCGTATAATAAATACAGTTTGCAAAACCTATACAATGATCATTCTATTTCTATCTATGAGAGACATTCAAACATATGACCAAACTAACTTCATCATCCTACAAGATTCTTGTAGTCTCTATCACATGGTTCATTACAATTGCTTATCCAAAGAATTTAGAATCATGACAAACCGAGTGCATACTCTCACCATTGTTAATGATATAAAGTATTATAAAGCTCAAGCTAGAAAGGTATAACTACAAAGCGACGAAGAATGCACCAAGCAGTGACTTCCAGGTAAATTCATTCATAATCATTTAAGTCTATCCGTTTAAGAATGTACACTACTAGAAAACTTCCATCAAGCAGAAATTCTTATAGACCAAGTCCCTTGAATTCCAAACCATCATCCAAATGGCTCAACCACCAGGTTCAAAAGTTAATAGTTACTTAGCCACATTAGTAGGAAGTCGGCATGATTGAAGAACCTTTAGTAGTGGAGGAAAAAGTTTTGGTAAGGCAAAGGAGAATGGAAATTATGATACAAGAACTTTACGTAACAGTTGTTATGAGTAAAATTAGCGAGATGCCCCCTTTCTTGTGGACAACCCATTTCCAATCTATTTTAATCTTTTCCACCTATTAGATTTATTAACTCGCACATACATTATACAATTATCCGACTTCTCAGGTAAATTTCTATATGATATATATATATATATATCAAGGAACAGAGCCATCTATCATTATTAAGTAAAAAAAAAATCATGGTTTATCCCAGGAATCTAAACTACAACTTCGGGAAAGAAGACCCAATTCACCACACACAAAATAAAAAACAAAAAAGTAGTACTAAAATCTTCAAACCTTAAAAAACACTAGACCATTCCCTCCTATGTAGTATTATTCTTTATATTTCCCATCACAAAGATGACAGAAGTTGCGAATGAAGTAAATATCTGAAATCAACATTATTCAGACATCTTTAACATTGGACAAGTCAAGTCAGAAAAAACACGTGTTATCATCAGGTCCATCAATCCGAAGTTCCAAAAAGTCCAACAAATTGAAACTAGAGACCTCAACATACGCAAGCACATTATAAGCATTTTCCATCAGACTTATCTTTCTGCAACATCTGCCCAACATTAAAATTTAAACTCTTGAACTGTTCCAATCAATTACACCTTCTAATGCTTATTTACATTCAAATTCTATGTTCCCTCTGTTTGTACCCTTAAACATTTCAAGCAGGAGCTACATTAAGAATATATGTCCCAGACTCAGTAAGGTCCTTCTCCATAGATGAGGCAACCCAACTCAACTCTAGAATACGATAACGTATATAGAACAAGCAATCAAACATTTTAAACTGATTGCCCCCCATTTTTTTCTGGTTATAGCACAAAATCAAGAAGAAAAAATTGCAAGAATCTGCACAGGAACAGGAGCAAAAATAATAAATACTGAGACAAAAAACCCCATACTTTCAGTAGAAGAGAAAAATGGCATAGGCAAAACTGCTAAGATTTGAATAATACCCAAACATTCTTTTAAAATTAAATAAAACAAGCACAATTTATAAAATGCTCAAAACCTCATATGCTAATGCCACAAAATAAAACTAAAAATGATGAAAAACGGACCTTTACCCACACATGCTGATGATAAAAATAAAGAGAACATTTTAAAAACCAACGAAAGAAAAGAGGGGAAAATAACCTTATGGGAAAAAACAATCTCCCAGGAAAATTTAGTAGCAGGAGCAAGAAACCAGGGCCACTACGGCGGGCTGCTTGAGGCATTGCAGCGGAGCACATCTTAAACCCTAAAATTTGTTGAGAGAAAAGACAAATACAAGAGTTTAACCCAAAAAAATGCAGCTTTAAAGAAATGCTGTGAATACACAAAACAAAGGCTTTAAAGAAAGCAAGGTTCTTTCTGGGTATATAAGCACAACTACAGAGACAGAGCGAGAGAGAGAAAGGTTATGGATTTGCACGAGTCCCAATGAATGGCAAATAGAGAAGATTTGAAGGGGTTGAATGTAAATTTAATTGAGTTCACTTTAGTTTTTTTTTTTTTTTTTCTTTTTTGCGCATCCGAGGTCTTTTGTTGTTGCTGCTGTTTTGTTTTGAAATAAAATGAAACCTCCCCAGCGCTACTGCTGAGCTAGCTGGCTGGCTCAGGTTGGCCATTGCTGTTTCTGTTTTCTTTTTGTCTTGGTAACTGCATTTAACACACTGGGGTCTCCTTGTTCTCCGTCCTTTTTTTTTTTCATTGGTTTTCAGGTTGCTGTACTTCAATTACTACTACTGCAACTCAACTGCTTGGTCATTAGTATTGTATTTTTTTTATTTGCTTTTCTTTGGGCGCGTTGGAAGCACTCTCCAATGGAGGCTGGGCCTGCCAGACAAAATTTTCAACAAAAAATTTGATGTCTCCATCCTTTGCTTTGTTCTGCAAATTACCAAAAACAGATTGGGAATTTTTTGTTCTTCGCAGTTAGCTCTCTTGACATGTCTGGTGCTTTTATGTTTCTGCTTAAAGAAGAAGCATAGTTAGGTTAAATTTCATTGTTATTTAAGCATTACTTCAAGTCTTGAGATCGAGAAGAACAATTTTATCTGTTTAAACATGTTTTTCTGATAAATCAGTTTCGTTTGGTTTAATTTTCATGCTTATTTAAGCATTATTTTGAGTTTGAGAAGAATAGCTAGTTAAAGGGCATTGCTTTTTAATGTTAAAGGTTGCATTTCCCTATT
>JBBYHO010000002.1:16206857-16219367 GCA_038382025.1 Adansonia gregorii
GAAGATTTTAGAGGTGATGTGATGTCTCCCTTAATTAATAGTTCCTTGAGCAACAAGCACCCTGTAGTAAAGCATTCTAAAGTGGCCCTCACCTTTACGCATACTGCTCCATTTGCCCAACTGTAGCCCACCGCTGTCCCTTTCATGTTGTACGAGACTTGAAGGCATTAAGCAAAGAGAATAACTAAAATATAATATATTTAAAAAATAAAATTAATATATAAGTGTATTAGAATTTTTATAAAATAAATTATTAATATGTTAAAATTTATATAAATATATAATATTTTAAAAATGATTATGATATAAAAATAACATATATATATAATTAAATATAATATAAATGTTAATACAAATATATGAATTTTAAAATTGGGGTTTTCAATTTCTACCACTAGCAAGAAATAGAATTCATGATGAGGTGATATTATCTTTGGTCCACAGAAGACAACAACTTTCGTTCGAAAAGTGCGGGCATGGGCAATGCAAAGGTAGGATGGATAAGTAAGGATGATTTAGTTGCCACTGGGCAGCCTCATCGGAAAAATTCTCATCAATGAGTGTATTCAGTATGATTGCCTGATGCTTCATTTTGGGAATTTAAGCAATTATTGATCCAAAAGGAATAAGAACAGAAATCGACTGCTGACTTACTTTTCGTCAATGTTTAAATCCGTACTCTTCATATATAGGATCGACTTATAGAGTAACATGAATTTCATACGAATGAACGATAATTAGAGATTATGTTAAAAAATAATAATGGAGAGAAAGCGGACATAATTTGCTGCAATTCTAAGTATGCAATAACGGTAACCTTTCTTGCAAAACATATACTGTTTTGTTGACTCATAGATAACAAAAGATGCCTAAATGGCCTCATGCATGGATTTGGCTGCGTGGCAAACTAAAAATGGAAGTTCCAACAAAAAAGGACGATGGTTGTTTCAGAAGCTTAAATTACAGCGAGTTGAATCTTAAAAATTGAATGATAATTACCGAATACTGATCCGTGTGTTTTACCCTGAATCAGCATGTGCCTTAAGTTTTCACGGATTTCCTTGAAGACTTGTCCCATTACCGACAAGTATCACGGGGAAGACTCCTGTGACTGTGAGTGACACACTTCTAAAAGTTTCTTGACAAGAGACGTAACTGACCATGCTGAAGTAAAATGTCTGCCTTGCAATTTTCACATTTGTCATTGAATCAATGTTGTAAGGGGCCCTCCTGGCCTGCCTATTCAAACCCAATTTACGGACAATTTCTCATCGCTCATTTCATCAAGATAGCAGAAAAATTGACAATGGCATGAATGATAATCTCTTAAATTGTTAATTTGTCTGATGGGAATTTCCTGGTTTCGAGAATCTTATGAGTGAGATTCATTCAACAAGCGAATTATTACTTTCACCATATGGACCCTGACGTAAAGGCATTTTTTTAATTAGCTAAAAAACTAGAATTTTAGGTGGAAAGTTGAATCAAGCTCTAAAACATAAAAGCGCATATTCAGCTGCATTTTAAAGTCCAGTGGTGAGCTGTTTTTTGTGGTTTAGGGTTTAGGAGATCATAGAAGAAAAAGAAAGATCCACGAATTTCAATCATTTTGATTCCTTTCTCCTTTTTGACTACTGTTACTGTATAATGGGTGTGGAACCCAAAGTTGCACTTCACTCTAACGCAAAAGTCACTCAATCCTTCCAACCCCACTACTAAAACCTTGAAAGTGCTTCTCTCCATTTCTCATTTCACAACAAAAATTAAATGCCAGTATTGTTGAGAATAGGGAATTGCCTAATGGCGTAGGCAGTGCATCATCATATACAGTTATCATTTTTTATCACTATCAATTTCATCACTATTTTTGTTTGAAAGGTTGAGTTTTTAATCATGGTAAGGTTTTTTTTTTTTTTATCAGGTAAGAGTTTTACTTAACATGTATCTAACTATTCAGATCAGACAGATTTATCTATTAATGATAGACATCCTATTATTGATGCATTAACTAACCTATTGCTAGTATAATGCTAAGAATGTAGAAAATGACATATCTGAAATAAATTCGAAGGTCAGCCATTGATAATCTCGGTGTTGGCTTTTAATCTTTAAAATTTCAAGAATAGGTCCCATGAATATTCCAATTCAGAAGACATATATACATTATACACGGAAATCCTGAATTCTGAAGCATGAATCAAAGCCCCAAAGATTTGCGTCCAAAGATTGCCTTCTAATGCCCCAGTAGATTGATGACCAACCTTACTGATATGATGTTATTACTCTTAAGGTAGGTCCCTGATTTGGAATTGGGTGCCCCAGTGGGCCTGGTGAGATATTAAAAGGGAATGTCGTTTAAGCTCCGTGCCAGAACTCAACCGCCAAAGTGGTGGGCCTGCTGCGGCGATGGCTGGGGAAAGGGTGATCTGATATTGGAGCTTTTTGATAAGATCCAGGAGGGAACACCATCTAGATGAAAACAGCTACGCAACTACCTATTTGTCCCCACAATCCCACCTTGGCTTCACCATTTTCCTTGAATCTTGCATAAGTTTTTGGACTTTGATTAAAGTTCCACAACTTGCATTCTCTGGTTGGTTTTTGGAATTCCATGTGCCCCAAAGATTTCTGGTTTTGGTTGAGGAATCGACGACTATGAATCTGGGTTATATTCGAAAGGAAGTCTCCCTGTCAGGATTCAGGCCCCGTTGATCCTTGTCTTTTCGTGGCTATATCTTTGTTTTTAGTACAGCATGCAATAAAACTTTTTCAAGTTTCCTTGTATGAGTTGGCCGTCACATTGGCCATAAGGTCCCCGACTTTGAAAGGGATTATTTTATTTTTATTTTCGCATGATTACCTGATCTGTAAGCAGCAATGAACCTTTCTCTCCCACAAATTAGTTATGGATAGAGCAAAACATCGATGACGACTTGCAAGTTTATGATTGGTTTTCACTTGTCAATATTATCTCCAATTTGTTAAAACTTCTATTTCAAATTCAATCCTTTTTATTTTCCAGCAACACTTTCTCTTAACTACAAATCGGTTCAGCATCACAATGTTATTGATATATACTCTCAGTCCAATCATAAAAGATTAATCTGCATTTACACTTATAAATGTTCTGGTGTTTTTGTTTGGTTATCCTGAGGTCATCATTTATAGGAAATAGAGCTGATTTATTGCAGTTTCTTCTTCATTTTACTGTAGTTAATGACTATGATATTTGAACTCAAATATGAATATTGAGTATGTATTTATGTTCTATATGAATATGTTTAATTTTTAAAAAAAAAAATTTATGTGTTCAAAAAATTTTAAAAAAATTATATTTTTATAATCATGTTCAAAATCGTATTGTATAACAAGGATAACTCTATCCATCTACAAAAGGAGCAAAACTCAATCTAATCGTCAAGCGTACACTCCTTTGTTTCTTCGTTTTAACTCTTCCTCTCATGAAAGCAAATTGCATTTCTAGATCTATAAACAAAGATTAGAAAATTGCATATGCTAATCAACCTACATATATAATGCTTTCTTTAGGCAGAAATTTGCATTTGTAAGCTACTGAGAAAAATAGTATGATTAAATATCGTCACGGGTTTCATCAATTAGTAGGATTTTATACTATCATTGTTAAATAACTAATTTCTTCACTCGGAAAAATCAAGACAAAGGTTAAACCACTTGCAATTTTATAGTAAGTACATTATTAACACTTAAACAGATGTCCCCATGAACATGCAGGTCAATGTAGTCTATAAAAGTTTACAGAAAGCTTTATGCCATAAAAATAATTTAGCATTTTTTATTTTCCCGTAAAACGAAGTTTGAAATTCACCCTCCACGATACCCTACATATTATACTTTACCGAATCCTTCCAAGAGCTGCCCCGAATTATAATTTTTCTAAATTACAAAAAAAAAATGAAATGTCGTCTAGCTTATTCCACGTGAACCCACCAAGCAGCCTCTCTCTCTCTCTCTCTCTCTCTCTGTCTCTCTCTCCTTTGTCTCTCTGTTTCTCACTATCAGTGTCTCATAAACTTGTATTTAAGCTCTGGGTCTACAGACAACTTTGTTTCATTATAGAGCTTGTTTTTTAATCTTTAAGCAATTTGCCAGGGACACGAAATCCCAGATGGGTTTCAGGTGCAAAAACCTGTTGTGTTTGTTTCTCGTAGTTCTGCTTGTGTTCTTGCAAGATGCAAGTGCAAGGCAATATTACTACAATGTGACTGGAGTAAGAAGTAGAAAGCAAACGAGTGGGTGCAATTTGTTTCAAGGCCAATGGGTCATTGATCCTGCCTATCCTTTCTATGACTCCTCAGGATGTCCCTTCATAGATCCTGAATTTGACTGCCTTAAATATGGCAGACCAGACAAACAGTACCTTAAGTACTCCTGGAAACCAGATGCCTGTAGCTTGCCAAGGTACTTTGTCCCCTTCTTTATTTTCCTTTTAACTGTCTACCTCATTGTAAACTCTTTCACTGAGAAAGATTGCTGCTGCTTCTTTTATTATTATTATTTTTTACCCTTTGGCTGTTAGATTTGATGGGGTGAGTTTTCTGGCAAAATGGAGGGGAAAGAAAATAATGTTTGTGGGTGACTCACTGAGTTTGAACATGTGGGAATCTATGGCGTGTATGATTCATGCGTCGGTGCCCAAGTCCAAGACCACATATGTGAGGAAGAGCCCTTTGTCTTTTGTTATTTTTGAGGTGAGTAATTTGCCCTGTTTCGATTTTGAAAAAAATCAAATAAAATTTTCACTTCCTCTACGGGATTTGAATGTTTATCTACTTTTGTTTTTCATTATCCGATTCTTTCTATCATTCTCTTTTATTATCCCTTTCATAAAAAGTCTTGTTCCAATCCTCCTCCTGCAGCTCTCACGCTTTCTATTTCCTTCTTTTTAGAAAATTTTCTACATGTTTCCTCTTCCAATAAGTAGAATTTTTTTAAAATCACTGTGGCACGACAGAATATCATCTCATCTGCCATGTTATCTTGATTTATGTGTACATATGTCTATGCCTATGTCTAACAAACTAAATAGTTCCCCTTGGAGCTCAGAATTAAATCATGAAAAGATAGTCGGAGTAATTTGTGGGATTGGCCAAAGCAATTATGGGACAATTGACCTTCATTTTTCTTGAATGAAAAAACTGTGATTTATATATTGTTATTAATTTGTGCCCCCATCATCTCCTTCTCATAATTAAATTTCACCTGGAAATGGGTCTCTTATGGCTGAACTGAACTTATATTATAATTTTGTCTTTCAATTTTTTCCCCATTTTTCATTAATCATCTTCAGATGTTTAGTATTCTAAAACAGGCATATGTACTTTCTCTGAAAGAATTAAAGCAAACTGATAAACTCATTATTAAGCCCCCATTACTTTTTTGGTATTTCGGCGGGCAGAATGCTTCTATTATGGCCCAGCCGTAGGCAAAGCTACCCATTAATTTCTTTGTTCATTTATTTGCCTGTCTTGAGAGTTAGGAGCAATAACAACAGGGAAAGTGTTCTCTCCTATTTTGGGTCTTATTATATTTCATATTTTATTTATTTTTTTAAGTAAAATGGATTATTTTTTACCAACTTTTAAGATGTGAAAAAAAAAAATTTAAATTTTTCTCATCAAATAAAAAATATGAATTAATCATTGAGCCAAAGGTTTAATTGCAAATCGGACTGTTTTATTAGAAGCTTAGTCGGTCCAAATAAATTACAGTAAAAAAAAAAAAAAAAACCCAGCCAGATGCCTTTATCCTCTTCACTTTTGACTTGTCAAGAGCAAAAACATCTAAGCTTAAATTAGTGGCATGATTAGTAGCTAGTTAACAAGAATGAGACATCCTTAACCAACACCGATCATCACTGACAGCTGCTTTTTTAAGCGACCTGCCAGCCTGTTTTGTTGTATAATATCTAATCTAATCAATATTCTTTTGAATTTAAGTTTCATTAACTAGAATGATTTAAAGATAACTCTTTCTTACCATGCAGGATTATGGGGTGACTCTGCATTTGTACCGAACACCATACTTGGTGGATATAGTTAAAGAAAATGTTGGTTCAGTGCTTAATCTAGGTTCAATCAATGGTGGCAATGCATGGAAAGGTATGGACCTACTGATTTTCAACAGCTGGCATTGGTGGAACCATAAAGGAAAATCTCAAGGGTAAGGATTTTTTGCATCATTATTCGTTTTTATTTTAAATTTCTTCATATGAACCAGGGAAATCATCAGACCTGACTAGTATTGTTTATAAAATATTATGTTGCTTAATGTAGATGGGATTACATTAGAGACGGGCCTACATTATACAAAGATATGGACCGTTTAGTGGCGTTCGACAAGGGGCTTACAACTTGGGCGAACTGGGTTGACAGCAATGTCGATCCTACCAAGACCAAGGTCTTCTTCCAGGGCATTTCCCCCACCCACTACGAGTGAGTCAAAAAAAGAACCTTTAGCACTTCAAACAATGCTCGAAACTACTTAAATAGTGATTGTGTTCAACTGAACCAGGGGCAGGGAGTGGAACCAGCCAAAGAAAGACTGTTATGGAGAACTAGAGCCACTGTCCGGCCCGACATACCCGGCAGGCGCTCCTCCAGCTGCCTCTATTGTGAACAAAGTTTTGGGATTGATGAAGAAACCAGTTTATTTGCTTGATATCACAACGCTCTCGCAATTGAGAAAAGATGCTCATCCCTCGACCTATAGTGGTGAACATTCAGGCAATGACTGCAGCCACTGGTGTCTTCCTGGCTTGCCTGATACCTGGAACCAGCTTCTATATGCAGCTCTCGTTATGTGAAGGTCCACATTGGACAACAAAGGATTTATCTCTTTTCTTCTTCATTCAAAATTGTACATTCAGGATAGTGCAGAAGTTCTCATCTACTTCTGGTAAGATGGATGGGAGATAGAGGGGGCAAAGATCAATCGTAAAGTGATTGATTTTTTAAACCAAAAATAATTGCTTCAAATGAGGGGGGGGGGGGTAAAGAAAGAAAGGAATTAATGAGCAGTTGAATTATTAGTATTCCGCGTCCATTATTCATTACGAAAACAATAATCACTGGTAAATAAAAACTTGATGAGGAAATTATGTTGAGCAGTAAATTATTGTTGTCTGAAAGAGTTAAAACAAATGTGTTTTTTTTTGGGAGGCGGGGGGGAGAATTATGGTGTTTCAAAAATCACATATGATCAGGCAACAGGATACAAAAGACAGCAGTTATACAAATTACCTCTGCCAAAGTATCCCCACTTTCATTTTCGGCATAGGTACTGCCAAGGTTGGAGCCCAATCACTGCCATGATCCGAGGACTCCAGCAACGTATACCAATTGAAAATGCAAGAGATTTGTTTTGTATGATTGGGTTGCGAGATTGAGTCTCAGAACAACCATAAGCAGCCACATTTCAAGCAAAAGGATGCAACAAGCAGGAATACAAATCAAAATTTTCTATGAATAGAAAATAGGCAAGACAACATGCGAGGCAAATTACATAGACTACAGCCTATACTTTAATAAAGTCCTTCACAGATAAATGGTATATGTTAAACCTGCATTATTTTAGTATAATTCATCTGCTATGAATTAAGAACAGTCGATTTTGCACCATAAGTGGGTAATAATACGTGAAGACTGAAGAGTAACCTTAAAAGAAATTTTCAAGAAGGAAATGGGTAAACAACTAGCACCCAACATAAACCGCAGCATTGACTATTTAACAAACATCATTCTTATCTCCCATTTCTTCTGTTTGCGTACCACTTGAACATGTTTGTCCACCATCCACAGCTTCAACCTCCAAGATTTTTCCACTGCAATCAAAGGGAAAAATCACGACACAAAGGGCAGTTAAGAGTTTTATAAATATTAAGTGCGCACTTACACACATGCAAGGTTTCTATACCAATACATCACACAGTAGAGACATTTAGCAAAAAGCACTAGGAGGACTCAATTGGTTTGTTTCACGCGGACAACCTCAGTTGGTCCCCTATCATTTGCCAAATGTAATTTTCAAACTCAAGGAGACAGAGGATCCTATCAAGCAACAGGTACTGTACGGAAATTGAATAAGAGCATTAAGCTGGACAAATAGAATAAATGCTTATCGAGAACAGAAGTAATTTCATGTTTGTGATGGAGGAACAAGACCAATTGAAGAAAGGCACAGTTAATTAATACTAGCAGTTAGAAGATGAGAAACGTTTGGACACAGGTTAAATTTCAGATGGAAAAAGTGACAATTCAGTCACTATATGCTCATAGGAAAATACGGGCAGTTGACAACTTCATGCTTGCAATATATTGGTTACAATTTGGTCAGAATAAATTGCAAGTGATTTCTTCATACGTAAAAAACTATTGATGCTCTATATGATCAATGCTGATAAATCAATTAATATCCATACTAGGTTAACAAGGATATGTGCTTAAACCAGAACAGGCAATTTGGCGTTTGCCCCCAATCCAATCAGGGATTGAATTGATTATAGAAACATGAGTTTCACTAGTCAATTTATTAGCAAACAAGGAAAAATATTATCTAGGCGAGTAAATAAAGGTGAACCCTGATGTTACAAAGATCTTTTCCCCCCTTTCTTTTGTTTGATGAAAGAACATCTCGGTTACAAAAGTTGAGCACCAACTTCCAGAGATGTGGAGACTCACTAAGGAAAAACGCTTCACCCTCTCAATAACCAATGATTGCTGGAGAGAATGAGGAACTCCTAACTTGATGAGTAGTTTCATTTGATCAAATGTGACCCCAGGTATGGATCCTACACGATTTTATCTTACTATTATATCTAAGGAAACAACATTCATGAGAGAGATATTTTATATCATTCAAGTTATAAACATGAAGAAGACCTTTATCAATAAGCTGAATTTAAGAAGAAGATGCTTTGGCCATTGTTGGTCTCTTCAGTCTAAAGAACACTAAAAGGAAACAACATAAGATGCAGAAACCTTTCTAATCTCACTGCACAAAAGCTGAAGTGCTGAACAGCAAATACACCCTCTCCTTAATTTAGGGATTGAATTAGAAGAAAAAAAGCCTCCCTGCATCCCCTCGTTGCAACTGGTGCAATATCTTGCCTCTTTCCGTGCAACAATTCAGAACACAAACAAAAATCTTGTTTATCAGATTAAACCAAACAAGCAAGGAAAAAAAAGTTGTTTTTCCTTTTAATAAAAAGAAACCCAGAGGAGGAAAGAAGACGAAACCCTTTTAATCATAATCAACACCCATCACCACAAAGAGGAGTTTCAAGGGTGGGTTTGAGGCGCTGCCGCTTGTGGTTATGGCTACACTTTGATCTGTTTCCATGCCTGCTGTAGCTATGATTGGGCGTAGAAATTTATCTAGGACGGCGAGGAAGCTGGATGATAGTGAAAAATAGTGGATTGATGAAAGTGAACGGTATGTTTTTGGGAAAGGAAGAAAGATTCAGGGAAGTAAAACTAAAAATTGGCTGATTTAAAACTAACAGTTCATTGCTAGCCTTTATTTCGTACTAACAAAAATATTTGAATTTTTATATTAGTAAATTTAATATTTTAATTATGATATTTTTTAAATTATAATAAATAAAAAAAAGTTAAAAATATTAATAGACTATTGGTATATTATTTAACGTAAAATTATATATTTTAAATTGAGTTTGAGTAATTTTTTGTGTAAAATTTAAAATTTTATCTCTAATAACACTTCAATAATTTTACTAAAATTTAAATATTTTTTTAATATCATAAATTATTTTTTCATACTATAAAATCAAAAATACAAATATCAAAATATTAAATTTAATAATATAAAAATTAAAATATATTTTTACTATAACGTAGAACTTTTAATAAACTTTTACCAAACATAAAAAATTTTCATTCGTATCTACTATTTTAATTGAACATGTTTTTTTTTGTTTTGCCTAAAGGAAAATATTAAAATTTTTAATTAACTGAAAAATTAATATTAGACATTAAAATTATCGATAAAAATTAACATGAAAAAGAAAAAGTCAATTTAAAAGTGTTTCGTTCAAACTAAGTTCGTTTTGAATTGCTTGAACTCATCTACACTGTTTGATAAATAATTACTCCAACGATAAAGAGAGGCAATTATGAAATATCATGATAGTTGAGGTGTGGCTACATTCCCTGATCATATGTATTATCCAAAAAAAAAAAACCTTACCGTTAGAAAGAAGTCATTATTATTCATTAGTATGATTTCCAACGAACTCAAAATAATGAACATTTTACTGGAGAGGACGTCTATCTTAAATAGCAGTTAGTCTTTAACAATAAAGGGGAATTCATGTTTAGATTGCTCTTCTAAATTTCACGCAATTTGAAGGTTCCCAAATGAATTGCTCTCAGTTAGACATGCTAATATAACACTATAGAGTAGCAGTTGGTACACCAAACCTTTCATAAGTTTCGACCAAAAGCAAAAGTCGCTGGCAGCAGTTGTATTTATGTGTCCCTTCTTTGCGTTAACATCGGCAATTAGGGTTAAATTCTGACGAATCTTCTCAAATTCTGATTTCGAAATCCCTAGGCAACTAAACTATGCTTGGTAAATCTATGTAGTTTAATAGAAGCAAAACTAACTGATAGATTTTATAAAGTTTTAGTCATTCCCCCTGAACATATATAGAACATCGGAATTGTCCCAAAAATCAAACTCCGATGCCCTTCACCTTTCTTTTATCACCAAGGTAACTTCGATTTTCGTCGGACAATCTTCGGAGCCTTATCAACTCCACCGTACACATCCAGAAGATGGTAAATTATTAGGCTTGACCGTCAGATTTTAGTTGAATTGAGTCATGCATTACAGGTTTCAAGATCTTTCACGTTGAAACGGTAGCATCCAAAAGCATTCTTTAAATATATTTCATAGGAGAAAGTACGACTCGAGAAGTCATTAAACTATTTACAATACCTAGCACACTCTTAAAAAATCACGATTACAACAGCTGGGATTAGGTGATGCTATATTTCCAGCTTCAAATGGCTGCATCACAGTTAGCTCTAGAGTGGTTATGAACTGGAAATTAATAAATTGAATGTGTGAATAAACAGCAGCTGCCGTTGTGTTCGCAAACACGAAGTTTTCTCTCTTTACAACAAAAACCAGTACGTGCTTCTGATCTTCTTCTGAAACTGAGTTTGTTACGGAGATTAGCAAGGTGTAGACCTGCTGCAAATAAATTTTTGTTGTTGGTTTTGGCATTGAACATGGCACGATCTGGCTTTGTCTCTCAGCTCCTGGAAAGCCCTCATCGTCTCAACATCGAATCCGCCAGCAAACTGTCAACATAAACAAAAATGTTGTTAACTTTCTTTATGCCGACAACGCAAAATTAGAGTCTTTGTCCAACTTGCATCAATTAATGAGAATGTTGACCTGATGTACACGGAATGCAAATCTAACGCCTTGAACAATCAGCTCCTCTTCTTCAGGCCCACCCCCAACTGCTTCAAGCTCTGCGGATACCCGTTTCATGTACTTCATTGCTAATTTTACGGATGCGAGCTTGATCTGCCACAATTTATTTGCATATTAATGAGTCAACAAACACCAAAGGCACATCTCATTCTCACCAATTTACATAACAATAATTTGTGAAAGGCCAAACTAGTCAAAGCAGTTGAATAATGCATTAAACCAAGTATCCCCTCAAATGAGGATGAATTTTATATGAGCATTTGCTTTTAGATTAAAGTTCAGTAAGTTCAAATCAAATTCGAGTCTACACTAGAAAGAAAGCATGGTGAACCCCAATGTCGCTAACAATTACAATATGCATAATCCATCAAGATTAAGAATCTGATCTCTTTCTTTTCCCATGAATCACAAGTAAAACAAAGAAGCAAACACCTAAAATCATTTCAAAAATAGTCAATAAATAATCGATAATCGATGTCTATAAGCATCAATAAAGCAGACCATTGCTTAGAAGGACGACTAAATTTGTGAAAGCAGTCAAAGCAGTTGAATAACAATAATTTGTGAAAGGCCAAACTAGTCAAAGCAGTTGAATAATGCATTAAACCAAGTATCCCCTCAAATGAGGATGAATTTTATATGAGCATTTGCTTTTAGATTAAAGTTCAGTAAGTTCAAATCAAATTCGAGTCTACACTAGAAAGAAAGCATGGTGAACCCCAATGTCGCTAACAATTACAATATGCATAATCCATCAAGATTAAGAATCTGATCTCTTTCTTTTCCCATGAATCACAAGTAAAACAAAGAAGCAAACACCTAAAATCATTTCAAAAATAGTCAATAAATAATCGATAATCGATGTCTATAAGCATCAATAAAGCAGACCATTGCTTAGAAGGACGACTAAAAATCTATCATCAAATTGACTGGCAAATTTAAGAATAATGGGTTTTATCTATTATTGACAATTCAGAACTACAAGATCATAGTGCAACGAATTTA
>JBBYHO010000002.1:16232645-16243482 GCA_038382025.1 Adansonia gregorii
GGGTCCCTTTTTCTTTTCCTATGCTCTAACGTGGTTATTAGCGGGAAGAATCCAATGAAACCTCCGGAATCCTAAAAAGAGAAGAAATTTCAATTTTATTCTCTTTTCAATATAGATAAAGAGAATTTATTAATATGCTTTTCTATTAATATCTTTAATTATTATTTTTATTTTTATATTTTAATGATTTTTTGTATTTAAATATATTTTATTATTAATTTTAATTTTAATTTTATCGTTACAATATTTAACTTTATAATAATAGTAATTAATTTCATTGTAACTATTATTTTTAATCCCACCGAATCATTTAGAACTGAGAATACACTTACAGTTATGGATTCGAATGTTTGAAGAAAATGACTATTAATCTGTTATAGAGTATACTTGGAATAAAAGAATTTGCTCTGATATATAAAGCCAGAAATCAAACCAAATGCTCTCCAACCCATTTAGCAGCCAAGTAATATTAATCAAGGGAGAGATTTTGGAAGTCTGAAATTCTAGAAATTAATCTGTTTTACGCTTTAGCTTAGATCTTCGCCATGTTTCTCTAAAGTTAGAGCTAAAATTAGTTGTTTTTACAACATTCTTCATTTGTTTATAGAAAGAACATTTCGCCACTCCTTCAAGTTCCTTGCAAACACAATAAATCATGATTTAAATTGTTTAGTTGGACCGCTACGCTACTGCAAGTCAAATTTCCTTCATTGGGTGCACCATCATCATTATCTTAACTTGGTCAAATTAGGGAGAAGATAATCTTACAGAAGCGACAAAGATGAAGTAAATTAGGACCAAATGATAGGA
Source organism: Adansonia gregorii (assembly GCA_038382025.1). Taxonomy (NCBI): domain Eukaryota; kingdom Viridiplantae; phylum Streptophyta; class Magnoliopsida; order Malvales; family Malvaceae; genus Adansonia; species Adansonia gregorii. Next base: position 16,233,456 of record JBBYHO010000002.1, read on the forward strand.
GATTCAGGACTAGGTTTCCCGACATATCAGCATCGAAAGAAGTGAATCTGCACAAGTTTCTTTAACTTGCTGTCAAACATTTTCTGACTTTTGGCGATTACTGCTTTATGCAGTTTAACCATTCTTTTTTTTAAAAAAAAAAAAAAATAGTTGGTGGATCTACACTGGCACCCGTAATTCCAAATTGATTTTTTTGATCTTTTCCAACATTACGATTAAGGGTGCTGGAAAGGACTTGTCATCATTCTCGATTGGTCGACTTGGTCAAATATACCTCCAAGCTCTAATTTGATTTCCTCTAGCAGTTAAAATATTAATTCCCTAACAAAGGACAAAAAGGGGGATTTGAATTTTGAATTGCATGAGTTGGAAATCCTTTTCAAGCGAATGGAGGGAATGACTTTGCCTCGAGATCACCGTCATTCTTTCCAGTCGGTCATTGGCCTCAGATGGCAATTGGCGAAGGCTGCATGGGAATGGTTGTCGAGAGATGCATTTCCGCATTGATGCAAATACTAATATAAAATAGAATTGTAAGAGCAGCAATCTTGGAAGTTTGAAGGGAAATTAGCCAGTTGACTAGCCAGCTATCAGTACAGGGAGGTCAGGGATTTGAGATGTGAGTTTTCAAAGTTGTACGATTAAGGGTCGATGTTCAGATCTTGTACCCTAGGAATCTGCCTAAGCTCCTTCGCCGCATAATCAAAAGCTGGTCACATATAATGTCACGGAAAAACCATGTTGAATTCAGTTTAGATCATGCTAGCTATACATCATCTTTAAGCTAGTTCTGTCCTCAACATATGCAATGCAAGCACAAATATAATGGCAGTTAACTTAATGATCAACAACAAAAGATTCCCAGTTTTTTACGTATTCACTGTATATTAATTTGGCCCGCTTTGCATTCTTAACCAGAATTAATTATTGTTCACATGCAAACCTGCTCGCGCGAGCTTAGATATGATTGACGTCAGGGTAACATTTTCAATTGATTTTAATCTAAATTGACATAATCTGTCACCAGAAAGTCAAATAAAGTACTACATCAAATACTTTGATATTTGTCATCACACTTTGAAGATCCTCCGTCATTACAGTGAATTTGAACGTCCCCAATTTTCCAGTCATCTTGACATGGTCTCTCCGACTTTATAATGGATGATTTTAGATATTTTATTCGCAAGTTGCTGCCTTTCTATTTTCCACTTCTGAAAAAAAAAAAGGATAAAGTGATTTGGGCAGCAAGTCTGCTTCTTCCCTATTCAAATAAGAGAATTTGAAATTGACCCATAAATTTTGGATAATCCCAAATATAGTAAACAAGCCGAAGATGTTGAAGGCCCTTTGGCGTTTATATATGCTAGTCATTCATGAAAGTCATAGCTGAGAAGAACTTCCATGAAACTTCAAAAAGACCCAAAGCCATGGCCATGGCCAATGGGAAAATAAATGTTGCCCTGGCTAGTTACGTTACTCTGAGAGGAAGATATTGACAGACAAATTTTATGGTTTTTTTTTTTCTGGGAAAAGATTAGGAATATGTATAAGCAGATCTAGCATTAAATAATCTCTTCACTCCCAACGAAGGGGGAAATTAAAATACTTATGAATTGAAAATTTTCGTATTAAGTAGACTTTTCTAATTTTAGTATGATGCAATGCAATATATCATTCAAGAGGAGATGCATGCCAGAACTATGACGTTAAATTTCTTCTATAATTTCCCCTTAACCAGTCTTCATAACCAAAAATCGTGTTTGAATTCAGTTTAGTTCATGCTATTAGAATTAGATTGTTGAGTTGTTATATAAACTTTGCCAACAGGCGCTTAGTTTTAATTGCGCCACTGGTTAAAGTAGTCTTCTCATGTTGCTATTGGCTTGCAGACTACTACTGCCGTTTGTTGCTTTGGTTTTAATTAATAAAACGATTTTCAGAAATGAAATTAAGAACTTAGTCAAGAAAAGCTTAAGCCAAGATATAGAGTGAACTGTATGACAAAATAAAAAAGGTAAATAAGATCAGTTAATTAATGTAATGGAATTAATTAAAACTGAAGGCCGAAAATGAAATGGAAGCAAGAAATACTACTAGAATACCCTTGACCAAGGCTAGTTTTATCATCCAAATGGTAGTAAAGTTTTAGGCATTACTTTGATATGTACGTCCTCCCATATCATTAAAGACTGTTATCTTGGTCATCTGCCTCGCAAACAATTTGATGTCACTACGGCTTATTGGGCTAATTCAATGTAGAATCATCATGCATGGGCATGGCCCGGTGGTCTAAAACCCGAAGGCCTATAAATATGCAACTTTGCTTTGCATGAAGAGCACAACACAACTCCGCTAGCTTTCTTGAGCTCTTTTTGTAATTGCCTTCTTTTGCCACAACGATCCTTCAATATTTCTTCGTTCTAAGAAAGAAACATGCAAAGCCCAGTGAGGTTTTCGAGCTGCAGAGGTGTGGCCTTCGAGAACAAACCTCACGCAGACCCGTTTGCTGTTGCTAAACAAGCTCAAAATGAGACTCGCAGCAGCAGCAGAAAATCATGGTTTCCTTGGTACTTGGGAACTCATCCAAGGTGTTTCCTAATTCTTCCATACAAAGATCTGTGAGTCGAGCAAGCAGTCACTTCTTTATCCTTGACCTCGACGAAAACGACAATGAAAATGAAGATGATTTCGTATTGGAAATACTGGAAGCGGGCAAGGATGAGGAGAAGAAGATAAGCCAATTTTTCCATCAGCAAGCAAACGCGAACAGACACCAAAGCCAGCTCGCAAGCAAGAATCAAGATTATCGGTCATTTTGCTTGATCAAGGGCTATTCAATGTAAACAAAAGACCCTTTGTGGTCTGTCTGACACTGAAGATAACTGGTTTGGTGCTTGCTGCCACAGGACACTTTCCATATGCAAGAACTAAAGCTGCCGTTTCTCCGTTGCCAACATTCTTGCTTTGACACTCTGCAGAAGCGAGGCCGGCCTCCGAGTATTCTTTTGACTTGCAGTCAAGGTTCTGGGAAGGTCTTGAGTGCCACTTCCTATCAAGACTTCTACCACATCCCACCTCCAAAGTCTAGATGGGATACACAATAGCTGTGGAATTTCTTCTGTTGCATGGCTCACATATGCCTTAGTTCTTACTCTCAAAGACAGAGAAAACACTTCCCCAGAGATCATGTCTCACCTCTACTATCCTTTCCCTTCTCTGTCTCTCATGCTTGGCCGCATTTGCTCTTGTCCTCATCTCCATCACAACGTCTTTGAAAGGATTCATAGATTCACTGGATGGGCTGCTCTTGTTCTGCACTGGGCCTTTATATCATCCTTACAATCTCCTATGACCCAATAACCAAATCATACTCGAAAGAATTTGGTTCCAGGTTGATCAAACGAAAAGAGTTCTGGTTCACAGTAGCCATCACCCTCCTAATTATTATCCCATGGTTGACAATAAGGAGCATGCCGTCATGTTCTGAGCTGTTTCTGGTCATGCTTCCATTATCAAGTTTGAGGGCGGAGTAAAAGCCGGCACATTAGGCAGAATCAGTCCATCTCTCTTTCCAGAAAGGCATGCCCTTGTAATCATTTCTGATGGAAAAACAGAGCACATGATGCTTGCTGGTGCAGTTGGTGACTTCACACAATCCTTGGTCTCAAATCCTCCAAGCCATTTGTGGGTTGGGCAAGTGCACTTTGCTAGTTTGCCTTATCTAGTCACCATGTATGACAGGGTTTTGGTGGTGGCAACAGGTTCAGGAATCTGCGTGTTTTTGTCATTCCTTCTACAGCCATGCTTAGCAGACGTGTGTACGCTTTGGGTGGCCAAAGGTATTGCGCAAAATTTCGGTAAAGAAATCAAAGAAATGATAAGCGGGCATCCCAAAGCGAAGGCGATCGTCCACGAGACGGCGGTGTTGGGCCGTCCAAACGTGTCTCTGATGATTGTTGATGCAGCTAAGAGATTGGGAGCTGAAGTGGTCATATGTTACGAGCAATCCAGAAGGAAGCAGAGATGTTGTCAATGCTTGCAAATCAAGGAGGCAGGAATTCTAGCTTTTGGTCCCATTTCGGACTCCTAAATTCCATAACCGATCGCACTGCACAATAATTAATCTTATCACCTTCCTATCTTTCTTAGATTATTTTTTTCTAACTTTTCCTTTGATTCCAAATTTATGATAGTTTGTTCTAAAAGGTAAAAGCTCTGTAATTCTCCATATTGGTCAACCGTGGACATGGAGAAATCGATTGTTATTAATCCGGTGGCAAATTAATCCTTGTCGTCGTTGATGGATTTCAAGACTGTTTCCAATATATTGCGTAGAGACTAGAGAGTAATCATTTAAGAATTTATATTCAATGTATTAATGGTATACAAATCTATGCATAGTTAATAAATTTTATCTAATTAAAAATAAAATTATTTATGTTATTTTTAAAAACCTTTAATGAAACGACATATCTCTTTCACTAAATCTAAGCCCAATAATTTAATAACCATTCAAATTAAGCTTGTTGCAGTCTTAAAATTTCTCTAATTGTTTGGTCATGTTGAATATATGAAGAACTTGCAAGACAGAATACCATGCTTACATCTTTTATATACACAAAGAGATAAATTAAATGAATAAGTAAAAAATAAAAAATAAAATGAAAATCTCTTAACATTTACGCAGGTAATCTAAATTTTATATATAAAAAATGTATAAATACCAAAATGATTAAAATATTCTTAAAGTAATTTACGAGTATTAAAGCTGATAAACCTTGGACCCAAGAATTTTTCGGAGATCGACAATATTTCTGTAGTATAGCAGGATCTCCAAATTAATTAATTGATTAGAATCAATAATATGAAAGAAATAGGAATAAGTGCAAATAAGATGCTACTACATTAACTGTCAAGATAAAGATACGTAGTCAACTCAAGGCTCAAGGTTAGCAGTGAGATGAAAATTGAATGGAGCATATTACTTGTACTATAATTAATTTATTAGTATTTAAAATTATATAAATTTATAAAAAAAATTATGTGAAGCTCACACTTATAAATAATAAATATTTATATAATTTTTATTATGAATTGAATACTTATAATATTGTTATAAAATATTTGTAAGTGAAATACTTTCAAATTGAAATATGATGACATAATCATGATAAAATAAGATAAATGTATTATAATAGTTACCCAATTGGTGCCATTGTCTGGGCCACTAAGACACTTTAATTATTATTATTATTATTATTATCATCATCATCATCTATGCAATTTTTTGTTAATTTAATTTGCAATGATAATAGCAAATGTATTAAAAACATTTATAGATATCTTGCCTACAGTTGTTGATTTCTGATGGCCATTTTGATAATAGACTAGTCGAACGATCAAGTTATTCATTTAAATATAAAAGTTCATCAATTAATTGAGAGGACTTAAATTAAAATATTAAATTGAACTTTTAAGATTCTGGTTCCGCCCAACTCATATTTTTATTATATAATATATAGTATTTTTACAGTTGTGAATATTATATATATTATTATAATATAAACATTAAAAAAATAAATTATCCATATTCTAAAACTTAATAGAAGAAAAAAGATTAAATTACTTAAAGATTAAAAAAATAACATATATTATTAATTTTTTTAAAAAATAATGTGTGAGTTTGAACGGATTTGAAATACTCATTTAAAAATATAAATAGATTTAAATATAATTTCAGCCTTATAATTTAAATCGAATTTGAACAAATATATACACATATATATGTACGTATGATATTGATATTATATTTAAATTTAATAAAAATTCAGTTAAACACTTTTATAGTAAAACAACGCAAGAAAACCATAACAATGCCCCAGTACATACAATGGTGCAAATATCAATGACGGTTGTATAGAAAATAAAAATTGTCTTTCTTCTTTCTCTGATTCTTTAGGTTCTCAACGAGGTAAAGAGACTAACGGACCAATTCGAGAACAACGAAATAAGTATCACAGTGACCGGCCTAAGTTTTGGTGCAGCCCTTGCAACTTTGAATGCCCTCGACATAGTTGCCAACAGATATAACAAGCCCAAAAACCAGTCGAGCAAGGCCTCTAACGTTATGGCCTTTTTATTTGCTGGTCCTCGGGATGGTGACTGAGACTTCAAGAAGGCATTTACAGGATTCAAAGACCTTCGAGCTTTACGCGTCCAAAACGCCTTGTATGTTGTCCCCAACTACCCTTAGATGGGTTATTCGGATGTGGGAGAAGAATTGACCATCGACAACCGTAAATCGAAGTACTTGAAGAGTTCTAGAAACTTGTCAAGTTGGCATATTTGGAAGGCTATTTAAATGGGGTGGTGGAAACACTAGGGAGCAAAGTAGGGTTTAATTTGGTGGTTAATCGTGATATAGCCCTGGCAAACAAATCAATGGTTGGACTAAAGGATGAACACTTGTGCCACTGTCGTGGAGGATTCAGAAAAATAAAGGTATAGTCCCACAGGAAGATGGTTCTTGGAAATTGATGGATCATGATGGTCAGGATGATGATTATACTTGGTTTGATATTAATCTGTTAAGGTGTCATACTTAATTTCAGATTAAAAAAATGGAGCAACAAGACAAGATAATTTGGTTAAGCTTAACGCCATGTCTAAGAGTCCATTCTATGATACTAACAACAAGAAAAAAAAACAGTATAGTTTACAGCATTAGCTAATAATCTATATACTCAGAATAAGGAAGTTAATTAATTGGTATTTTGAGTGGGAAATTGCTGACTTATCAATCTGGACATAGTTTGTTTGTTTTTTATTACAGATACATACCTTTGATGAAGTTATTTTTTTTTAAAGCTTTTTGTTTTAATCATTCAATTTTAATAAATCACGTTTTAAATCATAATATTTATAAATGTTATTATTTTAATCGTTTAATTATCTAAAGATAATGGACCTATCACTTAAATATTAGATATCAAAGTTAATATTTATCTAGTGGCCGGTGAATTAGAAAAAAAAAAAGAATGATCGTTGTGATCAAAGAAGTAAATATTTAATGCAATAAGACGGTTAAATAAGGACAAAAGATGTTGCAGCATGTGCCTTAATCCACAGTACCCATTGAATGGGAGAATTAAAAGAATTATTAGTTTTTAATTCAAAGCTAAAAAGTCATTCACAGCAGCGTATTCCGAGTCTCTCCAAAAGAGCTCGTTTTATCTTTATCCGTCACACCCACCAAATTAAAAAAAAAAAAAATTAAAAATGTTCATCGATTACTGCTTAAGTAATAGTGAAAGATAATCCGTGACTCGATATTTTTAAGAAAATCACGACCAATACTTTAATTTAAAATTAATTGATTATAAAAATATCAAATTAAATATAAAATCACATGAAATTTTGAGTCTAAAATGCATGATAATATTATTTTAACAAATCATAATAAAATTACAGAGATTTTACGGTAAATATTTAACATAAAATCATTAAAAAAACAATATAAAACAAATATATATATATATATATGGGGTTTAACAAATGAAAGGTCATATAATTTTAACAATAATAATGGCACTATCACACGAAAACATCATATTTTTTTTTATTTTATACAATTCAATAACCTACAGGACACGAGTTCTTGACGGGCGGCATATAGTAAAAAAAATAAATAAAAAGTAGCATTTTCAAATTTTCTACCTTATCTTTCCTTAATTTATAAGGTGCTTGCACTCTATCACTCTGGATGTCGCTGTTTTATGTACAGACACAATTACGTCATGTTTTATTAAAAAAATGATTTATTATAATGAATTTTATTAATGACCCCTCTAAGGATTTGTTTTAGGCTTACGCATATATTAATATTCTCATCAACATATTAAAAATATTAAAAACTTTATCCATTATTATGTTTAATATAACATTTATTATTATAAATAATAGATTAACTAATATTAAAGATTGACCTAAAGATCAATATATTAAAAATATTAAAAATTTTATTAATTATTATGTTTAATATAACATTTATTACTATAAATAATATATTAATTAATATTAAAGATTGACCTAAAGAGTTCCGATTAACAAAATGAATAATTAATTGATACTTTAAACCAAGACATGACCTGATACTGTCTTATTTTTATTGCTAAGATAAGCCATTTTCGGTACTGGTGATTTTGCAATTCACTTTTATTTTTGTAAATAAAAAAATTACATTTGGATTTATAGGTAAATTATACATTTAAAGAGACTGTTTTTTTAATATATAATAAAAAGCAACACTTCTTTTAATAGTAAAAATTAATTATATTATAATTATTGTTTCATATTAATTATTTATACATTTTTAATCAATTATAACTTTATTTTTACCTATTAATTCTATTTTACAATAAATTTTCATTAACAAAAAAATTATTCTTCATGTGTTTATATTTTTGATAAACTGATAATATATAAACCTATTTACTGTTAATAAATTTTAGATAACACCACTTCATTTAAATTAATTTTTTTTATGAAAAGGTGCCACTTCATTTAGATTAAAGTAGTTTTTTTTTTTTTTTAACGAAAAGGCAAGCATTATGATCGATGTGAATGAAAAGCTTTTCTAGCCTTTTTATGAAAAGGCAAGCATTATCATTGATGTGAGTAAACAACTTTTCTACCTTGCGCTCTTTCTCAAAAGAGATTCTTGATATTGATAAGAACGAGGTGAACGAGAAGTAGAGCAAGCATGGCTGAAGATTGTTGGATATCATACACATCTTCAATCAGCCTATCAACTTTTTCCCCACAAGCAACGCTGCAAGAAAGAAAACCGGTTACCAAAGATCAGAAGATTCTCTATGCATGCAACTGGGGTCCTTTTTTGTTCCCAAAGCAGCAGAATCATGCATGGACTATTAATTATTGCAAATTTAATCCCTCACCATTGATACTGTGACGCTGGAGGTGACTTCGAGTTAGATTTTGAGGCCAGAGCTCGGATCAGAGCACCAGCCAGTAGCCAACAGGCCCCAAAATCGTGGAAGAACTGGAAATGGCCATTCGATTTGAATTTCTTAGGCATTCATGGCACTACGCTATCTATTTAGGGTCCATTTATTTGAATGGACAATTATTTATTGGAGCTTTGGCCAATGCAAAATCACACTGGAATGCAATCAAATGCACCCTCAATGGGCATCATCTTCGGTCGGTAAAACCCTCCATAAACTTGGTAGGAACGCACTACAGTCCAAACCAAACCTTAGTAAAAGAGAAAAGTAGAGAATAAAGCTGACTCCACTAATCACGTCATGGCTTATGGTGGGCCAGTCGAACTTTAAAGAAATGTTAATTTGTTTCGCACGTTGAAAATGTTGCCATTATTTGCGCCATTGCCTATCTATTTTCTTATTTTTATTTACTACAGGACGAAATATTCCATTCTATATAAAGCATGCTAAAGCAAAGCTATGAATCGCATCCTCACAAAGAAAGTTTAGTAAGGAGAAAGAGATAAAATAATTATGGCTAGTTCTTCAATAGCATCTCGTTGGAGAGAACTTAGTGGTGAGAAGAATTGGGAGGGTCTATTGAACCCACTTGATCTCGATCTCCGCCGCTATATTATTCACTATCTTCAAAGGGCTGGAGCTGCTGGTGATGCTTTCAACGGGACCAAGGCATCTAAGGGTTATGCCCTTAGCCTATACCCACCAGAGGAGTATTTCGCTAGGGTTGGTCTTCAAAACGGAAACCCGTACTATTATAAAGTGACCAGTTTTATATATGCTGCTACAGACTCTGATGAATCGGCTTATTTTGGATATGTGGCGGTGGCCACAGACGATGGAAAAGCTGCTCTAGGAAGGAGGGATATTCTTGTTTCATGGAGAGGTACCATCACTGGGACAGAGTGGGCTGACGATGCACATATATGGCAAACATCAGCTAAAGAATTGTTCGGAACTGACTTAGCTCAGGTGCACGCTGGTTTTTTCTCCATCTATACAAA